>JAOBRD020622070.1:0-15488 GCA_027575215.2 Hydrozoanthus sils
GCTAATACGGATGCGCTGAATTTGATGCTGGCCACAGTTTCTTGATTTGTTTAATATATTTTTGCGTGAAAATGGTCAATTGCATTGTATCGTATCGGTTTTCGTCGTAGCCGTCCTGTTAGCTTTGCTTTCGAGTGGATTTTTTGTTGCGCCTGATAAGGTGGTAAATGGTAAATTTATGGCCGACCTTTTGAAATGTATTCAAAACAAGACTCTGATAATTGCACTTCTTAAATCTACTCGGCGAATTAAAATAATAAAATAAGAAGTAGCTAAAACTTGGCTTCGTGAAACAGCAAGAAGCCCTGCATGACTAATAAACTACTTGTTTAGTATGAAATTGTGATGGTATGCAGTTTCTTTGTGTCATGAAGCAAGGTACAGATATTTTACTTTAGTCTTGGGCTTAAACAAAGGTTGAGTGTTTGACCGTTGTTATCGCAACGTGGAATCCTACGTTGCGATTTTCAACAACATAGCAAACTTGCCAATCATATAGCCTTGCCATAAATAGCTTTTGTAAATATTCAGTACAGTAATTTCAGAGTTAAGTTCAGGGAAAGAAGTCTAACTATAAAAAGGGAGCAGCTTTGCCCTAGAGTGGTAGGATTCGTCTTAGTATTTCTCTTTGGATGCCATTTTGTGTAAATATTAAATAACAACAAAATGGCTTATGGGTTACCACGGAAGTGTTTGAAGGTACGCCTTTTTGTCGTTTACAGTTCAAGCTGTGTGTTTCTCTCCTGCTACACTGGCTGCGGATGAATCACAGCCCCTACATCATCCATGTGTAAAAGAATAGCTATTTTTCAAGTTATGCATCTAGCAAGATCATATGTTCTAAGGTGTAGCGTTGTAGTGAACGTTTACTGATAATGATTGAGATTAATGATGGTCACTTCTACGTTTTGCTCTAAAAACTTGCGTGTGCGCAGTACTTGACTTTTTCATCAACAGATGAACGTAATTTCTATTTAGCAAAGTCCTAATAAAAACCCTTCAGCCAAGAATTTAATCCATGTATAAATTACTTGGCCAGCTTTAGTGTATGGATTAAAACTCAAACTTAGTAGTCAGTTATGTAGTAAGACTAAAGGAGCGAGACTTTTCGTAATAATAACAAAGGGTTTGTTTTTAAGGAAACAAAAACCTTTAAAACGGAAGTTTAGAGTGCCGAACAACGCGACAAGAAAATTGAAAACTTCCCAACTTGTAATTCATGTATCGGTCTAATCTGGCTTTGTATGTGCATCCCTCGCGAGAAATTTGTTGGCGATTCTGTGTTAGGTTTATTAAGTTTTTAAGGGCTCACTTATAATTCAGTTTATAGATACGGCTGGAAAAGATATTGTTTTGGGCAACTACCAGCCCGTGAGAGTTTGAAGTCTGACTGAAATAGCATTTTCTTGTGAGATTAAACGCTTTTGCAAGTTTTCATTGTCTGTACAAGCAGCTGCCCTATTCATGAATTTTACTTATTTTGCATTGTTTATAAACAATCACATAAAAAAAGGAAAGACAGTTCGGTTTCTTGGAAGTACGTTTTTAAACGCTAGAAATAAAATTATTTTGGAGATTGTTCCTTGCCGCACATGAGCTGAAAACCAGCTTTTGATGTTTTAAAAAAAGAATTATAAATTCTGCATACTTCTAGAAGTTTATTTGCAGACCATTGCTATTAACTCCTTGTTACGTCAAGAGGCAGCTGTTAAAACGAGATGAATAAATTATCAGTTTCTGTTATAACTTATAAGAATAAATTACAAGAACGATTTAAGCTATTTCATTTTAAAACTTTAACCTTTGACATTAATTGTATTATTCACGTTACACGAATTTTGTTCCGTTCAAAATGGATTACAATTATCGCTTTTTAATAGTTTAGTTTGGCTGTTCTTCATTGTGTGAAGGATATCTTTCAAACATCTACGTCACGATATTAGTTGAAAGATTGGCAAACTGATACTTCGTTTAGAATAAAGATTCTTTTTACAAAGAAAAAATCTTAATATTTAGCCTTTAATTTTATCTGACTTTATATAGTATTCATAGTGATGTCATAACTTCAAAAAAAGAAAAGAAGCGTACAAGTTTTCTCTGACTTGGCTAAAATTAACGTTTGCTAAATTTATGATTTTACTTGAGTTTGTTTAATAAGAAGTCACCCTTCGAAATACAACAGACTTGGCACAATTAGCAGTAGTACAGGGCTACTTCGGTGGACCGCTCTGCAAAGATGAGAGAGAGAGAGGAGGGGGGGAGGGAAGGGGGGGACAACTGTTATTGTCCAAGCTACGACATCTTTAGTGATGGACTTGCATGATTGATGACCACTCAGTGTGTTATTTGGATTGCTCATTGTTGAAAATTATTCTTCCTTCTTTTTCTTAATCTATAACAACGTAAACACCTAAACAGGTATCTTAAGTTCGATTTCAAGTCCTTGTGATTATGCTTAGTGTTCAAATTAACTGCCCCTGAGATGACTTGAGCATGCTAGCGGGAAAATCAAACAAAAACTAAAATCATTAATTTAGGTAAACTATGAGCATTAATAGTACATACTGAAGTTGATATATTGACTCAAATGCCCCATTTTAGTCTAATGAAGCGTTAAGGATTTAATCATTGGCTTTGCTTGTTTTCACGGGTTTGTGATTGTCGCATGAGAATGTAGGTTTGAATAGCATCAGCTGCAATCTTGTGTGGCATGCACATCTTTTTGAAAGCAAAGCTGAAGGTGTAACGCTGTCAATTTTAGATATCAAACAGTTACTACTCTAACTAAAGTATTCTGCTATTTACATGATCCATGCCAAGAGATTTTTAGGTATTGGAAGTTTACCGCAATGGTCCCCTGAACATTTTATTTTGTGTGACGAGAGCATCCTATATTCACAGAATTAGTCTCTTTACTTTAGTATTAGTAGTCGTCATAAACAATTCTTTAATGATAAAGTGTTGATGTCAGTTATGGGAGACTACTTGCATTGAATCTCATCACTGCCGTGTGAACCTTAGGCCCGGGGGGGGGGGGGCGAGTACTCTCATATATTTACTATATAGGGCGTATAGTTTTTGAGGTCCTTGTCTTAGACAGGGTATACAACTTCACTCAAGTTGTCTTAAGCAGGATTCACTTTTTGCAAATATATTGTCTTATGAAGTTAGCGATATGACCGAATGAAAAATAACTTAAGAAAAGAGAAAACAATAAACAGCCGCTTAGTTGTGAATGGTGTTTTGCCAGTTAAGGGTAGTAAACATTTCATCATTTTTGTCATTTACAATAAATTTACAAGAATAACGATAAATGTTTTATATAGGGTGCACATTTTAGCATTCAATCTTGAATAGGGAATATGTTTTTCGCTATTTGTCTTTAAATAGGGTATAGATTTCCAAGTTTTTGCTGTCTTGAATGGGGTCAGGGTTTTGGGGCTTAGGTGGGACACCCCTAGCATATTCCAGGCCAAGTACTAAGTTCTAATCTAATTGAAGATGGTTGTTTCCTTTTACCAGAATCAAGTTGTGATCCGCTCTATTCTTTTTGGATGTGTGTTCCACATATGCTTCAATGGTAAGGGTAGCGTTTTGCCTTATTCTATTTCTTATCGTAAGCCATAAGATGCATGAACAGCCGAACATTTTCCATAGTTGAGATCGGCTACTCATTTACACAATGAACCCATAGTTTTCAAGGTTGGCAATTGGAGTTGCACAGAGAGGCCCACTAGGGTGAACATGTCGAACGCACATGAGAAAAATACCGGGTACCGTCTTAACCCTATATACCCATACTTAGGAGTGTGTTAGTTCTTCTTCTCCTTCAGTAGAATGGCCAGGATTTAGCACAGACTTTTACCTCCTCTTTCGTGGAAATATGATTAAATTATGAGGTGACTTAAATAACCCTCCACTGTATAACAATGTTGGTCTTAAATAAAACTATTGTTATCCTCGAGATTGGAGACATTTCAATATGGCGGCGCGTGGGAAGTTCAAACCGTGGAAGTTAACAAACTAAGTTGCTTGGCGTTAGATTTATGCACAGAATTATCAAATTTTATCTGCTGATATGGGCACAGACTTAACAAAAGTTTTATTTGAGACCAAGAATGTAACGCAGGGCAGGATTCCTTTAATGAGGCGAGGACCAAAAACAGAGCTTCCTTTCTCTTTCATCTAAACTGAAGTTTTTTTCCCTAAGTTAAGGCACCGTAACGAGTGATGCAATCTGATTGGTTTTCTAGAGGAGAATTTCCTATTCCTGCGAACAGGCGCGGTAATGCTTTTATGAGCTTTTTTTCTTTACTTTGTCTTCTTATTTTACTAAAATTGGAACAGTTCAATACAAATGTACTGGTAATTTCGTTATGTCCTTGTCTTGACAATGCTTTCCTCAGCCTCGGGTTCCAGCATTCTCAAGGAATTGGTCAGAGATTTTTACTATACGGACCTCCCAACCGGCAAATAACGTATATTTATTTCTCAAGCACAGTATACACATAGATCTTCATTCTCCTTCAAAGATTCGTGAAAAAAACATAAGTTATATTAGTTCTTATTTTCTCCTCACGCAGGTTGCTTCTCTCACGATGCACATTATTGGTCATTTTCTTCTTCACAAAACAACCACGTGCGTGATATGAAAACATCCCGCGTTGGAGAACTCAAAGATGGCGCAACTATCGAAGATCATGTGCTGAGTATTTTTGATAATGGAACAGTAGATCTTGGCAACTTTGAAAAAACTCCTATTAGTGATCCAGGAATCAGTAACAAAGGTTTATCAGTCAGCTTCTGGATAAGTTATAAAGGTCAGTTTTTGAGCCCTGCTAACGGCCGCTTCTTATTGATTTATGAACAACATTTCCAACATTTTAACTTTGTTGGGTGCAATCTCTGCATTTTTCTTCTATAATCCCCAGGACTCGTTTCCAGTATTCTTGGCTCAAATAATAAATATCACACGAGTATCAACGCATTCTTGTCAGCGGTTACTCCCTCTCAAAGCACGTGGAAACGCTGCTTTAAGGCGACGAAATATGATTGGTCAGCAAAACAATTCCATGAGAGATGTGATAACAGGGGAGCTACAGTTACACTGGTGAAAGTTCGAAGCTACATATTTGGAGGATACCTTGACCAACCATGGACCTGTGAGAAGAATTTACAGTGTTTACGTCAAGTGTGCATTTTTGAGCAGAAGATAGTTATTAGCCTTTCAGGGAACATCGGCTCGTCGAAATATTTAGGAAAATAAGTTTTTAGTGGCTGTGTACTCAATTTTGTGTATTGTTGCTTTCTTTGATTCCTCGCAAAGGGTCCAAAGTCCCGATGCAAGATCAAAACAACGTGTAACGTTTTCACTACAAGTAGGTTCCAGGGCCCGGTTGTTGAAAGACCGGTTAGCACCAACACAGGGTTATCTCTTTACTTACGTGTTCTTCTTTCCAACCATATAATGGCTGTTTCGACCTGTAAATTTGGAAATGACATGTTTTTTCTTTGGAAAATCTAAACAGTATTGCATAAAAACCGTAAACCTTTCCTTAGAGAAAAATATTGCTGTTTGAATTTTGGTTTAACTAAATTCAGCCCTGAGTCCTTTAATCTTTTCCGTGGGAAAGTCGTCTGATCTCAGGAAATGTACTCCAAACGCAAAATTAAGCTTAGTGTCACTATGTTGGACTGTAGGAAGCGAATTCAGTAGCAGAGAAATGTTTGCAAACAAATTAAGGGAAAACGTTTTCAAAATCTTCACAACTACCCGTAAAGTAAACCTTGCGCTAAAGTTTTTTTGGAAATAAGCCATCAGTGATTGTTGTCTTCAGAATAGCGTTCTACCTAGCCACACGAGTTGTAAAAATTGAAATGTGTTCAACTGTGCAATTTTACCTTCGGTGAATCAATTTTGGTAACAACTTGCTTTTGCCAACCATTGTTTTGAGAAAATAAGGTAGCGCAAAGCGTTGTTCAAACATCAATTCAAACCAATTTTAATGGTAACTGATTTTTCTCTTTAGCTGCTGGATCACCTGGACCGATACAGAGCACAAACGCGTTTTTATTTAGCCTCAATAACAGAGATGGTCTCGAGCCATTCCAGATGAGAATAAAATCAAGTGAGACCGCAAGAGCTGCGTTTTATAGCCCTGACGCCTTACCAATTTTTGGTGCTGACGGTTCCAGTGACTTTTACCTTAACAAAAGTGCTTCGGAGTATGCTACATCATTCTCGGATCTTGGTAATAGCTACCAATTTCCTTCTGGTGGTTATACCAGCGTATCATCCAAGTCTCGTAGTCTTCTTGCTGGAAGTTACAAGTTCACTCCAGACGAAATTGAGGTGTTCTATAATACGGGTAGGTGTGTCGTACACTTTCGACTGAAAGCATGAAACGTTTAGCAACTAATTTTCCGACCATAATCTGAACGCTAGATGTGGAGTCTATACTAAGATTCAACCTTGCATGGACGTTATCAAAGAGGTAGTGACGTTACAGATAAAAAAAAAAACATTGAAAAGAATTAGACTAAAGAAAATATTGTTTAATATGTGCCTCATAGCGTATAAATATATTTACTTTCAATACTAAATATGTATCTTATAGCGCATAAATATGTTTACTCTCAAGTTAAAGGAGCAACGTCCTGACTCGGGAGACTAGGTTCTAGTGAGAGATAACTTGATTTTGGAATAGCCTAACCCGAAATCAAGTTTTTTTGTCGTAGAGTGGTAAATCGGACTGCATCTTACTCATCCTGAAGTTATATTTGCTATTATTGACCTGAACAACAACATTTTACCTCTTCGCTATCATTTCTGTCAATATATATTTTTTTTTTCTAAACGTTTAAAATGACACCGAGATCCTCCTTGCTTCTATCCCGCCACAATGGGCTTCGTAGTGGAAGCGGTCCACCTTTGGAGTCAACTGCAGAAGAAAACAAAAAACATACAGACCTGTTACTTCCTGAATTATAATGAATAGTAGCGAAATATCACGAGCATTGAATGCATGGTCTGAAAGAAAGAATTACGAACAAACAATCGAGTTCACGCGCCATAACTACAAAAGCGAATTCAATCATACATACGAAACTGATTGTAAAACTTACCTCTTCAATTAAACACCTCTTTTGATTCCATCTAAGTACTGTAGAAAATCGTTGAAAAACTCAGAAATGCATTAGCATTATAAAATAACTGCAAATCTTTCTCGCGGACGCGATTCTCGTCCTCCACATGAACTGTTCGTGGCCCACGCTTGTTTGTTTCAGTTAATATTGAACACAATTGAAGTAGTCTCCAACTTAGTCTCCCAATGCCCCGACTCTCGATGTAGAGCCATCTTAGATTCAACCAAGAGGCAATGACGTCACAGATAAAGAAACTACTGTGAAGAATTAAACAAAGGCCACAATTTTTTAATTTTTAGCTTTGCGGATCCCACCGACCGATAGTTTGTCAGTTTTGAAAGAAAAATAATAAAAATAAAATTCTTATTTGGGTTGCTGTTTATCTATATTTTAAACACCAATCCGAGTTTTTCCAAAGTTTTTCCAAATAAAAATTTATTGTATTTATTGGTTCTATTGACCTTATTTGCTGACTATCTACACTCTTCGGGTTCCTTGGTCAAGATAAATTGTCAATATTGATCAAGAAAGTAGAAAACAAATGGATTTTTCTGTCGATCTTAAAACTAAAATATCTGCACGGAATTTTTTTATTTTATTTTACCAGTCCTAAGTTAAAAAGCTGTGGTCTAATGGAAATTTTGTTAAATACAGTATCTTATATTTTTATAGCGTACAAATATGTTTACTTTAAAGCTAAAAGCCATTGAACTAGATGTATACCAATGTTTTCTGAAGCACAGTCAAAATATAATTGAATTTTGAACTTCGGATTCAACCAAAATAACCTAGCAAACTTCTTTAATTTTGTGCAACGATCCTTCCTGGAGGTTACAAGTTTACTCCAGAGGAAGTTGAGGTGTTCTATAACAAGGACAGGTTTGTCGTACAAGACCTTTTTTTAGTGATTACCCCACACTGTCGGAGAGCATGCACACAGATCGTATCAGAAATCAATGTTTGTTCGGTTGTCGTGACTGAATGTCGTCTCAGACCTACCTTCAATGAAACGAACCATAATACACAATCAACTAGCTTCCCGTGTACAGTAAATTTATGTTATCATAATTTTGCAGGTGTTTTCCATACAAGGTACATACTAACATCTGGTGGTGATTATCCCGGAAGCACTGGATTTACACTGTTACACGACACTCAAGAAAGGTTGCTCCTCTCTCTTATAACGGGAGACAAGATTTGGAAATTGCAGCTCCAATCAGTTCCAGACGGTTGGTTCCATGTAGCATTTACATGGCACAAGGAGGCTGGGCTCAGATATTATCAGAATGGAACTTTGGTTAACCAAGTGATCGTTCCAGTTACAGACACATTGGCAACTGAGAACGAGATGCACCTGACGGTTGGAGGACCGAAACTGCTGAAAGAGCACTCGGTGGCTGACTTTAAAATGTATGGACTAACGATATGGAAACGGGCAATCTTAAAGGAAGAAGTGGAGGAGAACATGGTGTCAGGTATGTTTTTATGTTTGTTTAACCCCTAACCTATTAAAAATTGGAGACATAAAATCTCAACAAATTACTTTACAAACTTCAGAATTTGTTGAAGCAATGGACATTTTCAGAATCTACTTGTCACTTCGCAGGTTTTCAAGCAGTGGTTTCAATGTTAGGACATTTTTAGTTGATATGAAATCCGCTTTTTAGAAGAATAAGGGTCAAGGCTGCGCTTGCTTCACTTCATCTGTACTACGGTTAGTGTGACGAAGTTTTCTGAAATAAGTGGTTACACTCCAGCGAGTCCATGGTATTTAGGATTTCCTCAAATAGCAACTGTAGTACAGCGAACCCATATGGGCTCTCGCTTAACATCTTTTCATCCTCGTTGCTCGATCCCTATACCTTAGATTACTACTTTTCGCTTTTTTGCCCGCATAACCCAAGTGCAAAAAATAACTCAGGTGCTTAACTTACCGTATACGGAGCTCGATTAGTAAGAAATATATGTACGGAACTCGCACTCAGTTAATAAGGGATGTGTACGGGCCTCACACTCGGTTAATAAAAGGTAAAAACGGACCTCGCGCTCAGTTAATAAGAGGTAAGTACGGACCTCGCTCTCGTTTAATAGGAGGTAAGAACGGACCTCGCGCTCAGTTAATAAGAGGAAGTACGGACCTCGCACTCTGTTAATAAGAGGTGAGTACGGACCTCGCACCTCGAGCTCCTTGTATCACTATTGTTTTAAGTATGTAGTTTTACAACTTGGTCTTCAATGAATCGAAGTATCAAACATCCAAACAACCTTCTGAAATTTGGCAGACATTGGCGTTTGCAGTCGTTTCCTCTTCACTTATTAAACTTTACAAGTCTTTCAATGATATTTTGGTTCCGATGCGTAACAACGGGAATACAGAAAGCGTTTTTAACCAACTGGTACTACGTGATATTGTATGTTCCTGACGATAGTCGGCGGCACTGGACGAGCAGTTAACGTGTTGACTCGTAATCTTAGGATCGTGAATTCGAGCCCCGTCAGACCACTGTGTTGTGTCCTTAAACAAGACACTTTACCTGATTTTGTTCCAGTTGACTCAGCTATATAAATGAGTACCAGCTTCTGCTGGGGGCTAGCTTGCAATGGATTAGCGCCCTGTCCAGGGGGAGTTGAAGACTCTCATCTGCTTAGCACTAGGGAAACCGGAGATAAGCGCCGGCCCTATGAGCCGCTAAGTCTCGAGAAAGTATTTAGTTCATACTACGTGATAGTGGTTAGTAGCCGGACTGCTTTTAAAGCGTTACTTCTCTTTTTCAGTCCCCTTCTGGCGCGTCTCGGGCATTGGGAAGCAAGGGAACTTTTACTGGGACAAAGGTTCAAGTTGCACCCCCTCTGCTGGTACTGGACCCTGCTGTAAGTGGAGAGGATTAGCAGTTATATTTTTATATTGCAACAGTAACAGCAGGGACGTAGCACAGTTAGATGCAGGTATAATGTAGGTGCGAGCTCCTAAAAGGGGAGAGTCCGGGGCACGCTTTCTTGAAATGATTTTCGTCCTTCGCAAGTGAAGATGACCCTATTTTCACATCAAGGGTGATGTGATGGGGATGAAGTCGCAACTTGCGCGTGAATTTGATTGAAGTGAGGGAGAGTTATACATCGTCAGCCTCACTCTCTTGTCCTGAAATACTTGGACCCAGCAGAAGGACGTAGTCGAGGCGACCAGAGATAAGACAGGATGCAGTGGATGGCCATCACATTGAGTCTGTGCCCTCAGGTGATGTTCATCCTTTGCAATCTTTTAAATTAGCGTTTTTGTTCTACTTGAGTGGATCTCTGAAGAGACGTTATTATGTTTAAAGTACAGGATCTTTAATTGAAAACCAAATTAAACTCATAGGGGAGGGATGAGCAAGGAAAAGAGTAAATGAATAATAGTAATAATTGAAAAAATAACAACAGGAACAAAAATACTGAAATGGATAACATAAAAATCAAGAGAATAGTATTAAACCTAGTAGTTTGGTTGCATTCTCGTCTTTATTTTAGAATATACATGTTTGAATTACCACGAACTACGTTTGTGCGTAGCCAACTGGTCTGTATTGAGCTAAACTAGATACATGTTAATGAAGAGAATATTTTGGTTTCAGCTCTTCCCTGTTCAAGAAAAACAACTGAGGGAAAATGTTGCAAATTCCCCTTTGTATACAAGGGTACAACATACACCAACTGCACCACTGCAAAAAACACAGGCGTTCTGTGGTGTGCTACCACTTATGATTATGACAAAGATAAGGAATGGGGCAACTGCTCAGGTAATGTAAACCAACTGTACCAAACAAGATTGTTTCTGTTCAGTCCTTCACAATGTAATGCCTAGCTGAGCGTTTGTCGGCGGTGCAGTGGCCCTCCAGCGGTAAGCGTGTTTGACTCGTAATCCTAGGGTCGCGTGTTCAAGTCGGCGGTGCAGTGGCCCAGCAGTTAGCGTGTTTGATTCAAATTCCTAAGGTCGCGAGTTAGCGGTCAACGGCGCAGTGGCCCAGCGGTAAACGTGTTTAACTCGTATTCCTAGGGTCGTGAGTACGAGTCGGCGGCGAACTGGCCCGGCGGTAAGCGTGTTTGATTCATAATCCTAGGGTCACGAGTTCGATCCCCGGTCAGACCACTTTGTTGTGTCCTTGAACAAGACACTTTACCTGACTTTGTTCCAGTCGACTCAGCTGTATAAATGATTACCAGTTCAGCTGGGGGCTAACCTGCGATAGATAGATTAGTGTGTTGTCCAGGGGGAATCTAAGACTTTCATCTGCTTAGCACTACGAAACTGAACGGGAGATAAGTGCTGGCCTAAGAAATGATTTAGCTTTAGCCCAGCTTACGAGGCTTTTAGTCATTCTACCAAACCATTGCCAAGCGCATAATTAATTGGTCGAAATACTTTACAAAGCGTCTTTTCATTCTACTACAATGCCTTTCGGAGCTACGCGTAACCTAAATACATGATATTTCCGCCACCCCAAATTTCCGCGGGTTTCAAGTTTAGGATTTCAAGTAATTTAATTGCGTTCGAAAAAGGAGAACGCATCTCATTCTTGCCATTGCTCGCGGGCTCAGACTTAAGGCCATCCTGCGTTGAGGAATTTTCGTACGTATATACGGCTGGACGGACGACCGTCTTAAAATGCCTCGATTTCATGCGACAGTGGTGGCATGGTGACTAACGTGGACCACGCATGCGCAAAAGCAAATTTTTAGCAAAAAATACTCAACATTTTCAAGAAAGCCAAATATATGCCAAAACATATTAGGAAGAAGATAGATCCTGCAATCTTGGTGAAATTCTGTTGTGAAATGATTGAGAAAAGAAGAATTAATATAGAAAAAGGTCCACGATCGAAGCACACCCCGAAAGACACACGATTAGCATTTGAAAGTAGAAATTCATTAACATAATAAATCCACAGTCAAGAATGGTCTTGGGAGGCTGACGAGAGCGAAACACGTCCAACGCACTTCGCTGATCCTAATTACTTCTAGTTAAAGGATTATACACGCTTTTTACAACAGCCGAGGCTCATTGATCTAAATTTTTTGGCGATTTGAAGCTCAAATTGTTCTTATTCTACGTGGGTTTAAATCTAAGAAAAACTAAGCCTAAAGTATTACAATATAGTGTATTGGAAAACAAATTTGATCAATTCATCCCCGTGCATTTATCGTGGATTTGGCTGAGTCATTTCTCCCGCGACGCTTATGATTATAAACTGTGCATCATTTCTTATTCATTCTTTATTGCTTCGTTAAAGATCAAAGTTCAGTAAAGTTTTCAAAAAACTAGCTATCAAGCCCGAGCCTCAGCTTGTTCTTAAATTGTTCTCAAAGTTCTACTGAAACCATTTTGTTATCGCTACTTTTGCAGCTTTAACCCTATTTTACACTGGCTATTTGTGATTGTCCGGTCACGGGAAAGGGGGGGGAGTGCGGGCAGAAAGTGGCCGCATCTCAAAATGTATTTATTTGACATGTCCAAAGAAATTTGGCACAGTGATAGATCCTCATAAAACAATTTACTTGGCATACTTAATTAGACAAATTACGTCATCGTTCTTATTGCTTCGTTAAAGATCAAAGCTCAGAAAATTTTTCGAAAAAAAATAGCTAAACTAGATACATTTTACTGAAGAAAATGCTTTGGTTTCAGCTATTTCCTGTTCAAGAAAAACCACTGAAGGAAAATGTTGCAAGTTCCCTTTTGTATACAAGGGAACAACATACACCAACTGCACCACTGTAAATTATAGAGGTGTTCTATGGTGTGCTACCACTTATGATTATGACAAAGATAAGGAATGGGGCAACTGCTCAGGTAATGACAAACAACTGTATCAAACAAGGTCGCGTCTACTCAATCAATCCTTCACAATACCTTGCTTAGCGTTTGTCGGCGGCGCAGTGGCCCAGCGGTAAGCGTCTTTGACTCGTAATCCTAAGGTCGCAAGTTCAAGTCGACGGCGAAGTGGCCCAGCGGTATGCGTGTTTGATTCGCAATCCTAGGGTCGCGAGTTCGAGTCGACGGCGAAGTGGCCCAGCGGTAAGCGTGTTTGATTCGCGATCCTAGGGTCGCGAGTTCGAGTCGGCAAAGTGGCCGTGCGGTAAGCGTGTTTGATTCGCAATCCTAGGGTCGCGAGTTCGAGTCGGCAAAGTGGCCCAGCGGTAAGCGTGTTTGATTCGCAATCCTAGGGTCGCGAGTTCGAGTCGGCGGCGAAGTGGCCCAGCGGTATGCGTGTTTGATTCGCAATCCTAGGGTCGCGAGTTCGAGTCAACGGCGAAGTGGCCCAGCGGTAAGCGTGTTTGATTCGCAATCTTAGGGTCGCGAGTTCGAGTCGACGGCGAAGTGGCCCAGGGGTAAGCGTGTTTGATTCGCAATCCTAGGGTCGCAAGTTCGAGTCGGCAAAGTGGCCGTGCGGTAAGCGTGTTTGATTCGCAATCCTAGGGTCGCGAGTTCGAGTCGACGGCGAAGTGGCCCAGCGGTAAGCATGTTTGATTCGCAATCCTAGGGTCGCGAGTTCGAGTTGGCGGCGAAGTGGCCCAGCGGTATGCGTGTTTGATTCGCAATCCTAGGGTCGCGAGTTCGAGTCGACGGCGAAGTGGCCCAGCGGTAAGCGTGTTTGATTCGCGATCCTAGGGTCGCGAGTTCGAGTCGGCAAAGTGGCCGTGCGGTAAGCGTGTTTGATTCGCAATCCTAGGGTCGCGAGTTCGAGTCGGCAAAGTGGCCCAGCGGTAAGCGTGTTTGATTCGCAATCCTAGGGTCGCGAGTTCGAGTCGGCGGCGAAGTGGCCCAGCGGTAAGCGTGTTTGATTCGCAATCCTAGGGTCGCGAGTTCGAGTCGGCGGCGAAGTGGCCCAGAGGTAAGCGTCTTCGACTCAACAATGATAACAACAACAACAACAACTAACCAGCGATTGATAAGTGTCCAGTCCAAGGAAGTCAAAGACTCCCATCCCCATAGCACTACGAAACTGAACAGGAGATAAGCGTCAGCCTAAGGGGCTACTTGGGGGTACACCCTGTAAGACACACGATTAGCATTTGAAAGTAGAAATTCGTTAACATAATATATCCATAATCAAGAATCGTAATAGGAGGCCGACGAGAGCGAAACACGTCCAACGCACTTCGCTGATCCTAATTACTTCTAGTTAAAGGATTATACACGCTTTTTACAAGAGTCGAGGCTCATTGATCTTAATTTTTTGGCGATTTGAAGCTCAAATTGTTCTTATTCTACGTGGGTTTAAATCTAAGAAGAACTAAGCCTAAGTTGTTACAATACAGTGTATTGGAAAACAAATTTGATCAATTCATGCCTGCGCTTTTATCGTGGATTTAGCTGAGACATTTCTCCCGCGACGCTTTCCAGTGATTATAAACTGTGCATCATTTCTTATTCATTCTTTATTGCTTCGTTAAAGATCAAAGTTCAGTAAAGTTTTCAAAAAACTAGCTATCAAGCCCGAGCCTCAGCTTGTTCTGAAATTGTTCTCAAAGTTCTACTGAAACCATTTTGTCATCGCTACTTTTTGGCACAGTGATAGACCCTCATAAAACAATTTACTTGGCATACTTAATAAGACAAATTACATCATAATGACGTCATAATGACGTCATAATTTCCAGAAAAATGTGTTTTTTCATATTTTCTTTGTGATTTATAAAAAAGTTTTCATAAACGCAGTTGTATGCTGTAATTCGTCAAGAAACGATACATAACATGCAAAACAACACAATTCAGTTCTATTTACTCTTCCATTGTACACATTTCTTTATGTAAAAATTATAACTTTAAGCTCAAAATGGACGTATCACCAGTAACAGATTTCAGGTAGAGTGATATAACTACTAGACGCCGCCCTTCTATTGATAATTTTTTATTTATGTTGCTTTTTGTCAGTTTTTATAGTGCATAATAAAGCATTTGCCATTTTTACTTACCAAATTACGTAATGAAAAGTACGTAACAAATATCAAAATAAGTATTGCACAATACTTGTTACGTCACAAAAGTAGCAATTTTGAGTGGCACTAACCCAAACAGCAATATCTAAATCTAAAAATTACTTTTGTCATGATCAAACTAACACAAAAGTTCTATAAAATGAACTTTAATTAATGACTGGCTACTATAAAATGAATTTTAATTAAGGTGGTCTTATACAACTAAAAACAGAGAGAAAAAGGCCTTTTTTTGGGGGGGGAGGGGTATTTAAAACTGCCATTTCTTCAAAATTAAACACTGGAAGGCTAGGCATACCATACAGGTATGATGTCACATAAAAGGTGTTCACGTGACCATGCTTGCCATAATTCAATTAATTTTCAAA
>JAOBRD020622178.1:0-15487 GCA_027575215.2 Hydrozoanthus sils
GCTTTTTTGTGCTGTCAGTAAATGCCTATAGGCCCGATCACGTGACTAAATCACGTGATATTTGGTGAAGCAAAAGTATTTTACCCAATGAGTAATTTAGGTAAGTTTCATGAGAATTGGTGTGCGACTGATCAAGTAATTGAATTTAATACTGAATTTGAGTACTTTTCGTTTTGGAGCCATGCCTTAATTTCCTTGAGTATATATATATATATATACTAGAGTTTTTGTTGATTGAAGAAAGTTATCCATTTCTCAACATATTTAAAACAAAGCAAGCTAGTACTGACACTGGAGTTTAGACGAGAGCAAAAAAAAACAAATTAGGAACAAACTGGTATTGTATTTAACTCAGAAGTTGAGTGATTTAAGCTTTTCTACTTTTGCAAGTTAAAGCTAAAAAATCAGAACAATATTTGAATAGATAGCGGTTTGCGACAAAAACATGCGTACGTGAAAAATATTTTAGACTTTTGTTTTAAAGGATAGCGTATAAGACAAGATTTTGAGCCCTTGGATGTGCAAATCGTAGAATACACAAATAGAATTTTGATCTGGAGCGCTCTTGTAAGTAAAGCGTGTAATGAGTAGAAATGGCCATGGGTTGCTTCTCAATCTTCTGCCATTAAACTAAACCTCTGATTACTTCAGCAACGCGAACCACGTCGGCTCTCCGTTATTCCCAAAGGGGTAAAAAGATTTGCGTTTGTTGTAAATAAGTTAGTAATTCCCTTTGATTTAACAACAAATCAAGATAGACATATACCCGAGCTAGCTAGATTGCCTGATTTGAAAGTAGAAACGATCGAAAATCGTGAAGCTGAAATTTTTTAGGTTATACGTTTATATATTACACTGGCAACGTTTTTGCTTAAAAGATAGCACAAAGTAAACTATCAGAATTGATCCAAGCGTTGGTATCAAGTTCCAAAGTAGACCTCTGAGAATTAAAACACTCTCGTTAAGCGTTCTTAAATGTTGTTAAGCTGTTATTTTAGAATTTGAAAGATGTCTCAAGAGTTTTTTTTGTATGCCAGTTTTCAGAAACGTTTCTGTTTGCTAAAGCACAAGCTCCAAGAAGACGTTGATTATCCAAATGATCCGGGGATACTCTAATGTTTCTAACTCTTAGAAGACGAAATAATTCTATTCTGAACCTCCGTTTTCTGATACCGTAAATGATAGGGTTCCATGTTGCTCCCAACTGATAAATACAGAATGCAACAAACCAAAGTTTGAGTATAACATCGTTTGTTGGAAGAATCATGCGCCCAGCACCAAAAACAAGAAGCGGTAAATAGCTTATAAGAAAGGCTCCAATAATAATTAGAATGTCGTTGGAAGCTCTGGTATCTAGTTTATGTTTACGATTCAGTTTAGCCTGGCTCCTCTCATTGCGTTGGTTCTTCATTTCCTTTGATTGTTTCTTTACGATTCTATTGATTTCCAGTTGTTGCTTAGTAATCATGCAAAATGGAATTAAAAAGAAAACTATCAATGTGAAAGCAAAGTAAATTCCGCTTTGGTTTTGAAATTTTCGCTCACACCTGGAAATGTTATCGTTATAAACTATTTTCCCCCATCCATACAAAGGAGTTGATGAATAAGCCACTGGAAGAATCCATATTAAGGCCAGTGCTATAAGTTTCCTTACTGCTATTTTTTCATTGAAAGTTAAAGGCTTTGTGATGGCGCAGTAACAATCCCAAGTCACTGCACAGAGATGTAAAATTGTGGAAAAGCCGAAACAGTGAGACAAAACGACAGTTGCTTGGCACCAAGCTAGTCCAAAGATCCACTGTCCGAGGCTAGTGCTGATAGCATAGAAGAGCATGACAAAAATTTGAAGCAACAAGTCCGACATCGACAAACTTGCTAACAGAAGGTACCTCATAGTATGAAATCGCTTGCATTTGGTCACCACAACAATTACAAGAACATTCCCAATGACCCCGATCGAAAAGATTGTGGAATAATAAGCCGCAAGGACGGACTTACTCCAAGACATTACTCGGATTCCTGTAAAGATAACAGAAAGCAATTAAGAAACTTACAGAATACTTTGACCTTTGAAAATTGACGTGTTTGTGCTAAAGCTGAGTTACCTGGTCTCTGCGGATGGTGGAACAATGTTTCTGTTGAAACCTGGACTCGGAAAGCTTTAATTTTTTTACCTGCAAATGTTCTTGTTCGGAATCAATATGAAATTTTGTTTAAGGCTGATCAGCTTCAAACACAACTCTAACTTATTTGAGGTAGCTGTTCTATTTGGCACCCAAAACCTCTGGCTGACGTATAAAGGTAAAATTGTGTGTATAAACATGTTTGTAAATCTGTTCACCGGAAGATTAAACTTTCGGATGGACATCAGTGAGGCAAAAAAAGGTAAGATAATTATGTTTTGCTGAGTGCTCCCGAAAGTTTTTTCGATGCTCTCAGCAGATCGGGTGCCAGTTATTATAAAGAAACAACTCAAGCTGTTTTAGTTTTCTGTAGCATGCGGAAAGCGGAAATGAGAGTGAAGTCTAGAAAGATTAGCATAGTTTTAAGGTACAGCCTTATAATTTTAGGGTAAAAACTCTGTAACCATCACTTACCCTTGTTTTGATAGTAAAGATTGAATCAGCGTTCGAAAATATAACTATCCCCTCTCTTTAATAAACACGTCCGTACCAGCAAAAGAAAATCACCCTTACCATATTGATTGATCTAGGGAGTTTTTATAAATACCGAAAAGGAACTTAAGTCAATTAAATACGCCGTCGATGTATTAAAGGGTGTAATACAAAAATTAAACTTACCGCTGGGATACTTTTACAACCATTATTCATTGTAATCTAAGTTAAAAGGCTTTTAGTAAATAGGCTTAAATTTACCAACTTAACTGTACAATTTTTCGTCTGCGCGGGTAGTATAGCCACTCCTTTTTGATTACTTTGTTTTTCGTACTTTTCATTTAACTGAAGCTACAAAGCTGGGGCATTTAAACTATACAGATAATTCTATAGGCGTTTTTTTTTTATCTTTAAAATGCCTTGACGCTATTTTAAATCATAGAACGTATTTGTTCATATTTTTACTTGTAAGGTTATCTTCCAGTAGTTCAGCAAAGGTGATTTGCGTTGGTAAAGTCTGTAAACAAATGTTATACAAAAACGTAAATAGCATTATTTCGACTCAGTTGCTTAGAAAGATTTATCATGCATTTAATAAACTAAGAAGGTAGTTAGTCTTGATCTTTGTAATCGAATTAATGAACTCAAATGAACCGATGTAGTTGTAAGTTTTGTAAAGGATCACGTAGATCTTTCATCTATAGCGTTTTATGAGTGGTTTTAAGGCCATACCAGAGAAATCAGGCTACTCCCAAGCTGTTATTTACGTGCATGAAAAATGATCAAAGGAAGGGAGTTCCTTAAGACCGCTTTGCTCGTGTTTTTCTTTTACAATCCGCTAAATTACTTGGCTTGGAAATTTGTGGTTAACGTGTTTGTATTGTTTGAAATTCTAATTAGTGTCTGTATAAGCAAAGCAAATCTTTCACTATAAAGATATAACTGTTTGAATTATGCCTTAACCCAGTGTTAAAAGTAACCGGCTTTGAACAACCAGGCTGTAGCTATCTCTTCGTGAACTGACGGAGAGCTCTGTTTTTATAAGATATATATACAAAAGACTTTTATCTAAAAGTCATTACGACGCAAACAAACCCTATCCGTGATTTAAAGTGATTTGATAAGGCTTTTACAATCGGAAGAGAAATAGTCTGTTCAGTAGCGTATGAATCTTTCTAGAATAATAGCACTTTTTTGTATTGTAATAACTTTCATGAAATCATTTCAAATCTAATTCTTAGAGTTTTAGAAACATTTTCTCAAGAGCTCAGTATACAGCGGGTTTCAGAAATATAATCCTAGATTTCCGATCTTTTAAGTGCTATTATTTCTCGCAGACCAAATTGAACCAAAGCTTTAGACTTTTTAATTAGGATGATGCAGAAAAGTTTCACACTGAACTTTATTTTTCTGACACCGTAAATGATTTGATTCCACGTTGCTCCTAACTAAAAATGTCATGTCAGACAATTCTGCTACTGATAACATTGTAACCCAGTACAGCCTGCCTCCATAAAGGCAGCACACCAATGATCGAATACCACACCACCATTGGTTGGAACTATCAGGCGCCCACCAGCAAAAACCAGAAGCAACTCCAAGTCACTGCATACTGGCGTATTTATAATAACCGTGTGAAAAGCCGAAACAATTCTCTCCTACGTTTTCTGTAGCTTCTTGTCTTCCTGTCCTCTTCACAAGCTTTCGGCAGTCCCGCCCTCTTCAGGTGAATCAAAACACTACAGAAAACCGCTAGAACATGATAAAACCTACCACGATGGCCCAAACAAGGCTCTATCAAATTAATCGAAACAATGAGACAAAATGACAGTTGCTTGGCACCAAGCTAAATTAACCAAAAGATTCATTGTCTGAGGCTAGTGCTGATGGCATAGAACAATATGATGAGGATTTGGAGCAGCTAGTTTTGCTATTATATGAACCTAATAGTATGAAATCGCTGCTTTGATCATCACAACAATCACGAGAACATTCCCAATAACCCCGTTGAAAAAGGTTCGAGTGATTAGCCACAAGGACTTGTTTACGTCATTGAGACATTGCTTGGGTCTCTGTGACAACGAAGGAAAAGAAATATGAAAGGAAGACGCCAAGACCATCAACCTCTTTTAGATTACATTTTTTACAGAAGGCGTCTTAAAAACCGCCAGACAGCTTAAGTAATAAAAGTTTTCCTCTTCGGTTAGATGCCAAAGCTCCTTATTACTGACTCCTGTGGACTGTTGATGTATTATTTAGTGCGAACCTATTTGAAGAGTTTGGATTTAAATCTATTATATTTCCCTTTTGTCATCAAGTTTGATAAGCAACTTCTATTTAACATAAATATCCCCGATCAGAATGGGTGAGAAACAAAAAAAAAAGGTTCCATAAGATGCACTTATACACCCCGTGGTTCGAAGAGAGAGAGTTATAAAGCATTGCTTGTAAACTATGTAATGTCATTTTGGGACGTATTACTCGGTCGCCGTTCGCTATCACCGTCCAATTATAAATTCAAAAATATGGGTATTGTTCAGTACACCCTCCTCGGCATTGTCTTCGTGGCTGAGTGTGCTCCTACTTTCGGCGATCTTACTCCAGTTTTCAGAGTAAAGCTTAATTCCAGTATTTATACCCTCACCCAACACTCTTCACCAGAACCAAAAACCATGGACCGATTCGAAAGTCTTTTTATTCTTTGCTATCGTTGGCGAACTATAAAATTGAGGCCGTCTTTCGTTTTTTTCCCTTCTAGAGGAGCAGTGCAGGTTTTTTCTTTTGGAATTTTTTTGTTTTATTAGAATAAATGGTAAGACTTGGCACACGAAGAAAAAATCCGGCTATCATGAATGTTCTTAGAATTGTTTTCGTTTTCTTTTTACGAATTGCCTGTGAATATTTGCAGTGATATTGAAATCAAGTTTTGACATTAATTCATTACTTTTATCAGATGGTAACATATAAAAGCCCAAAAATTTATATGAGATTTTTTATAACACTTATGTTATTTTGTTCTGTAAAATAATAAAAACTAGACATGATACAAACAACTCGGTAAAATTTATGGATGTTATTATTTATTTGAAAGGGGTTTATATCTTCATGGACCTTGCCGTAAATAATTTACATGCAATTTATGTTTTGTCAAAAACGAAAAGTCTAATAAAAAAAGATGTTGGAATAACGTTTACTCTTTTTATATTCTAAAATGATTTCATTTTTCCAGCTCCTTTTCAGCCCTTTTTCAATAAACAATAAACAAGACGGAAGGTTTTTGCATTAATATATTGCAAAATAAAATTTGATCAAACAGTTAAAAAGCTAACTCTATTGCACGAAAAAAAGTTTGTTTATCCTTAGTACAGAGGAAAACATGTATTTTAATTGCATTCAAGACCATTTGACAGACTACAGTTTTAGAAAATACTAGATAAAGTTGACTTTGTGTTTTTAATTATAGAAGCAGCTATTCAAAGACTAGGCCTAGAACAAATTGAAAATGTATTCTCAATACAAGTATTTAAGTTGCTTTCCATTTGATTTATTTTGAAGTCTTAGCCTTTCGGAGTGGTTGAACTTTGTTGAAAGTGCTAACAAGATCCCAAAGGTATTGTAGCGTGCTTAGTCTTTGATTTGACAAAAGAAATTGTATTTATATGACTATAACTTGTGTTACATTAAGTTCTGGTTAAATGTACAAGCAAGTTCGATTGTCTAACTAAAGAAATGCTCTTCATTGGACAACAGAATCCTAAACTGAACTAAAAGACTTGGCACACGAAGAAAAAATCCGGCTATCATGAATGTTCTTAGAATTGTTTTCGTTTTCTTTTTACGAATTGCCTGTGAATATTTGCAGTGATATTGAAATCAAGTTTTGACATTAATTCATTACTTTTATCAGATGGTAACATATAAAAGCCCAAAAATTTATATGAGATTTTTTATAACACTTATGTTATTTTGTTCTGTAAAATAATAAAAACTAGACATGATACAAACAACTCGGTAAAATTTATGGATGTTATTATTTATTTGAAAGGGGTTTATATCTTCATGGACCTTGCCGTAAATAATTTACATGCAATTTATGTTTTGTCAAAAACGAAAAGTCTAATAAAAAAAGATGTTGGAATAACGTTTACTCTTTTTATATTCTAAAATGATTTCATTTTTCCAGCTCCTTTTCAGCCCTTTTTCAATAAACAATAAACAAGACGGAAGGTTTTTGCATTAATATATTGCAAAATAAAATTTGATCAAACAGTTAAAAAGCTAACTCTATTGCACGAAAAAAAGTTTGTTTATCCTTAGTACAGAGGAAAACATGTATTTTAATTGCATTCAAGACCATTTGACAGACTACAGTTTTAGAAAATACTAGATAAAGTTGACTTTGTGTTTTTAATTATAGAAGCAGCTATTCAAAGACTAGGCCTAGAACAAATTGAAAATGTATTCTCAATACAAGTATTTAAGTTGCTTTCCATTTGATTTATTTTGAAGTCTTAGCCTTTCGGAGTGGTTGAACTTTGTTGAAAGTGCTAACAAGATCCCAAAGGTATTGTAGCGTGCTTAGTCTTTGATTTGACAAAAGAAATTGTATTTATATGACTATAACTTGTGTTACATTAAGTTCTGGTTAAATGTACAAGCAAGTTCGATTGTCTAACTAAAGAAATGCTCTTCATTGGACAACAGAATCCTAAACTGAACGTGCAAAGCGGCTCGATTTTTGCTAAAGTTTTTATTTAAGTGCTTATTTATTATTTTTTCCTAGTTAGTGCCTTTTCTCTTTCGCATTAAGTTATTTGAATTATTAGTCTATTGTTTAATCCCATACTTAACTTGGCACCATTGTAGATTCTTTATTCCTGATAATGGCATCGAGAGGATGTCGAAACGTCAATTCAAATCTTGTTGTTTTAATTTACTTATGCTCTTGCGTTAGCAAAACCTTACTGATTATGACACTGAGTTTAATACCAAGTTTGATACAGCATGTTTTGTTTCACTGTAGAAGGGAAAACAGAAGCGTAGTCTTCGTAATAAGCAGATAACCTACCTATCTGTTGGTCAAACCCAACGTATACGACTCGCTACTAATCTTAATTTACTATTGTACCAAATTCATAAGCTATCTAACTTATCGAGTAGACAGATACATTTAACTAGTAAAAGGTCGAGTCTAGTGACGGAAAAGCGTTAATACAAACAATATTAATTTGTTCCTGGTGCTAGCAAAAATATTTCGTTCTTAGCTTTCTGAAGAGTTTTTGTAGAACATTGTCTCAACCAATACACCTGCCAAGTCATTGTTTTTCCTCTTACGGCCCACTATTCGGTTGAATTGCCTTCTAAACATATAAAATAAGTTGTTCGTTCCTCATGTGATTTACATGGAGCATTAAGTTTATAAACCTAAAAACAATATCAAACTGCGCTTATCACAGTATGGGTTTTTTTAGAAAAATTATATTTTTGCTACAGCACACCAAGCCGTTTTAAAAACTGCAGCCGGCACGTCCAAGAAATGCCCAACAATGCAGAGTAGTTTCCAACGAAGATAAATATATCGTTTAAAATTACTACATAATTTGAAGTAAAGAATTTTGACTCCTATATTTCTAAACTTCAAGCGCTTCCTTCTCGTATTCAGTATATTTTCCATACAAATTCTCCCCATAGACGAGAAATATTAAGTCATACCGATATCAGTTTGAACATTTTTTAAATACGATTTCTTTTTTCAGGTTACAAAAGCAATGTTTCTTTTTCTCATTTTCCAAATTGGAGGTAGGTGCTGTATTCTAAAATATTAAAATCTATCGTCAGCCAAAGATATCTACCTTAGGGCCCGTTCGTTTGGGCCTAATCCAACTATTCCGGATTAAGAACTTTAAAATAACTTTGAAATTTCTTCCAGAGTGTCAGGATATCAAATATCTATTTCAAATTTAACACTCAGAAGAGTTTTATCGCTGGCAAATGTTTTATTCGTAATTAGTAGGAAAAAAAACAGCCACAAGAATGGAATAAAGTTTTCAGTTCCGTGTATTCCTATTCCGGGATAGACCCAAACAAACACACCCTTAGTGCGACAGCTTTTTACTCCATAACATTCTAGATCTATAATTTTTTTTCGAAAAATTGAATGCGTTTAGGAATCTAAAGTAAAACCCTCAGTAAAATAACATAAAACAAAAGCATTTTGATTGTAAAAGAAGAAAGAATTATCTTCCTAGATTTCACAAATTATTATGTTCATTATATAAGTACTTCTTAGGCCTGTGAAAACTTCACCAACGCTTAGCTCCAGATAAGCTAACCTTGTTCGTTTTTATTGAGAGATTTCGCTATTTCAACTTATGAAGTGATTTAAAAGCGTTTTTGTATCTCTCACTTAATAAATTCCAGAAAGCGACAAACAAATTTAACAATTTTATGAAAAACAACAGAGTTATTGTTTCTACTAACGGCACTTTACTGCAATGATTGGTTTAGCTATTTACTCAGCTGCTAATGAAGCAAGGCGCAATGATCTTCCAGGTATGCGTTCACTTTGCACTTTAGTGTTTCTAATACATATAAAATGATTGCTTGATTCTGATTGGCTCAGAGCATTGCCGTGTTTTGTAAACACAGTGCAAAACGTTTATTCGGCGCAAATATAGTTAATAGCCCATTTCCGAATTACGCTTCTTGCTCAGAACATATCTAAAACAAGGAACGTCTTAAAGAGCATATGACATGAGTCGCTCAGTCCATCTAATATGGTGCCACGAAGTAAAGAGATAATTCAATTTTAAGATATCCGTAACTGCTAGAGTTTTTGATAGAAACTCTGTTAGTTGCATATGTTTTAAAGTAGATTTTGGATGGACTGAGGTGAGACGCACGTGACCTGTTGCGTCATATTGTTGGCTTTTGAAAAATTCAAAATTCTATGCACCGTATCTTGGCGTACTTTCATCGTATGTTTCTCAAACTCAGCAAACCAATGTTTTTTATAGTATACTTTTTAAAAATTGACAAACTGATTTCATTTCATATGCTCTTTAAAGGCCAATTCGACCGATTCAATTATCGCAGAAACCTAGTCTTATACAACAAATCGTCGATCGATTTACATGGCACGACTGCACAATTGCCCTGTTTCACAATTATCCTGTTTCAATTACGCACGCATGCATGCGTTAGTCCAAAAACGTCTGATTCTCGCAAAGTTTCGCCCGCACATTGTGTAATACTGTCAAAGGAGGCAGATTTTTAAGCCAAAATCAAGACGAGAGATAAGCAGGCCTATTTACTAATGGTAATTAAAAAATAAAGACGTATGTGTGTAATGGTCACTGGTAATGGTAACTATCTAAAAGCATTTCATTCAAAACGCTTGCTCCCCAACGCTTCAGGAATGCCGGCTCGCTGGCTAGACGACATAAAGAGCCAAGACCCAAACTCAAAATTTGCGTTACACATAAAAACAATCAACAACAATCTGAATTTCTCAATTTCATTTATTGTGACTCAAGAATCAAAATTCAAATGCATGACAGCTCATTAGGAAGCATGACCAGTGCACTTAAAAACAAAAACTCAGGAAAAGAACATACATATATATCCATGTATCATAAATTTATAAATTTCTTGTTTGAAAAGTATAATACGCATTGTTTTTGTTCCATTATTTTCCATTGTGACGACTGGTTTGCATACTTTGTTCATATGTAGTATCTTACAACTGTATTTTTCTTTCAGCAGAAAAACCTATTCTAAAACATTCTTAGACAACAGCATTAGTTAGGCAAATATATTAATAAAGTATGGCAGCCCTTAAATGTTCTTTGAAACTATGTAACTTACATATTAAGAAAAATGTTCAAAACGTTTTCAGATTTAAGTAGTTCCAAGCAAGTCATTGTGGTGTCTCTCCCTGGTGAGGATAACTCCGCGTACTATGGCGAGCTGAAATACATCGCAGCCTATTTCAACGAGTTGGACAAAGCAACTTTTGGAAGGGACCATCTTTTTATCATTCACGATAGCTCAGGACGAAAATATCTTGAAAGATACATCTTCAAACACGCAAAGTTTATCGAAGTCGCAACCTACCTGGATCCATGGACAAGAGATTTCCCTCCTACTATGCCCAAGTTGCAAATCAAATTTGTTTATCAACCTAGGTATCTGGAGGCATCTAAAGCTCTTCGCGACGAACTGAGCTACCAAAACTTTGCTTACCAACTTCAAATACCGCAGCAGCCGTATTGCAATATTGTCTTAGAAGGAGGTAACATTGTGGAGAATGGCGAAGACAAAGCTATAATTACAGAGCGCGTGTTTGATGACAATCCACATTTGACAAAGGATGAGATTCAGCATACCTTACAACAAGCTATTAAAAGGAAGATTGTTTTCGTTCAAGATCCCTTGGACACAACAGGGCACTCCGATGGCATTGTTTCGTTTGTGGAAAAGGATGTTGCTCTGCTTGGCCATTACGAAGACCACAATCCATTATACTATAACAATGTGGAAAGGTCCATCAAGAAGGCATTCCCGGATGTTCAAGTAATCCCCCTGCCCAGCTATGAGGTAAAGAAGACCAGTCCGAAGGGTCGTATGCTAACTCATTGGTGACATACAACGCAGTGTATTTGCCGTTCTTTGCTAAAGAGGAGTACAACCAGAAGGCGTTGGAAGTGTTCGAGAGACATTCGGACAAGGAAGTCATACCGGTTCGTTCAGCTGGAAGTCTTGGTGTACTTGGTGGCAGTATTCGCTGTTTGTCCTGGCAGATGGATGGCGATCATCCAATCGCACACAAGTTGTTCCAATACATTGAGAGACAAAGTCGTTGATTCAAAGGAGATAGAACTCGTACATAGCTAACTCAATGAAAACTAAAGAACTCCTTTCAAGATACAATCAACGCATTCATGGTTACTCACGGGTATTTGCATTAACAACCGATTGATTGTGTACTAAGAATGGTTTTGTTATCAGTTGCTGTTGCTAAGTAGAAAATAAATGTACTTTTTAACCACGTCTGAATGCTTTTAGTTGCAACCAAACAAAAAATTGAAAGACTGAAATACAAAAAGGGTATAAATAACAGGGAGGAAGATTAAAGCAAGCAAAACATAGCGAAGCAAAAAGACAAGCTGAGTCAAGACACAACTTCGCGTGCCAGAACAATAAGTTTTCTTATTAGCAGCAGAGTTTGAAATGAAAACTCGATCTTTTTCTAAACTTAGATCTTCTCAGCCGGGAGAAAGATGCTTTTTAAAGCAAAAATGTTTCAGTGTGGTTTGCGTTGTTTCCTTTAGCTCTTGAAAATTCTCACTTTTATGAAAATTTCTTTCTGGATCAAAAAGGGTTTAAGACTTGATTAGTTTTCATTCAGAGTATGCTAGGAATAGCAACACGAAGCCAACAAAAAGATCTAGATAAAGCAATAAAAGTCATCTTAAATGGGTCAGTTTAGCTTGCCCTTAAGCTAAACGTCGACTGTCTTTTCTTTCTCGGTTAGGAGCCTCCGGTGTAGATAGTCTTATTCTGTTTTATACTTAGTGACTGCTTCATCAGTGATGCTGGAAAAACAACGTTTCGACGCCGTTTCCAGGATCGATTCTGCGCACTAAAACTACAAGCTGCCTTAAGAGCCTCTCTAAACGTGTCGTTTCTAAAGGCGTGAAGGAGAGGATTAAAACAGGAGTTGAGGATCAAGCAATACATGGGGGTTATAACCGGAATAAGATTCACGAGTATATTATTTTCCGTGACCTTTTTAGGAGTCTCGATTGCACCCAGCGACATCATGATACCGTAGATCAATATTGGAAGGAAGAAAAATACCATGTTAGTCACCACAAGCAAAGCAATTCTCTTTGCAACCAAAGCTTCTCTCCGCACCCCCATTAGCTGACTGGATTTCTTTACAACGACATAGATATGGATATATAAAGGAACACTAAACAAATACAAGAAAGAGGCAGTAAGACAAAGAAAGACTGAAAAGTGAAACAGCCCTGGTGTTGCATAGCTAGATGCAATTGGTATGCACAAAGGATTGTAATTAAAAAAATCATGAGTTAATGCGCATGTAAGAACACTTCCATTAAATGCCCAGCACAAGAATAGGCCACAAATTGCTTGTTGGAGTGTTACGCGGTACAAAGGATTGGTGGCGTGAGCGACTGCTCGGTGTCGTTCAAATGTCATCATAGCTGACGTGACTGCCACACCTGTTTGACCAAGTAACCAGGCACAACCAGTAATAGGACACAGGTTCTTTTGTACAGTGAGAAAGCCATCGGTTGAAAACAAAAGATAAACAGAAGCTACTAGTACCGTATAGACGCAGTTCAAAAAATCGCAAAGAGCCATGTTACAAGTGAACAGCATAGAAACGTTTTTGCGCAGTTTCGGTGTCGTAAGAACATTAACAATTACAACGGCATTCAGTGCGAGACCGCTGAGGCCAATAACCATTTGTACAGTGAATAGTTTTCTAGCACCAGTACCTGAAAAGCAGGGGTTGTTAGCTTTCTGTGTTGTAAGAGACTTAAAGCATCGCTCTGTGTCGCTGCATTTTGCATAGACAAAATCTTCTTGTGCTAAAAGCAAGGTATAGTTGGTGTAAATATGCTTTGTACAAGAACAACTTTGGGAGGGGCACATTGTGCAATAGCCTTTTTTTATTTCTTGAAGGGTCTGGCACGCCGCCATCTTGTGAGTGGAATAATCTCTCACCAAGGAACAACTGGCGCATTCAGCGTTCCAAGATCCACCCACGATTTCCACCAAGCTATTTAGTTGAAGAAATCTAACGTCAAATTTCCACTCGTTAACTCCCCTGACGTTTAGAATTTTCAACTGTGGAAGAATTTTGCGTATGTTTCCGTCCCATTGTCTTAATGGGTTCCTTTCAAGATTTCTATAAAAAAAACAGTTTCATTTGTTATGGACCGATTGATTTGAGTTTTAAAGCCCTGTTTACACAAGCAATTTTTCTTTGACCAGTTTGCCTTGAGCACGTGAAGATGGAAAAAAGTGGACATTTTTTCCTTGTCAAGGAAAAACTGGCGTTCCTTTCCTTGACAAGGAAAAATCGTCAAGTCTGATATTTGCGGCGCATTCGCCGAGTGGTTAGAGTGTTCCATTCGTAATCCTAGGGTCGCAAGTTCAAGCCCAGGTCAGACCGCTATGTTGTGTCCTTGAACAAGACAATTTACCTAACTTTGTTCCAATCGACTCAAACGTACAAATGAGTACCAGTTCTTCATCCGCTTAACACTACAGAAACCGGAGATAAGCGCCGGCCCTATGAGCCACTTAGGCTTGATCATGAGAAAAGATTTAGCTTAGCTCAGCTGGTATTTGCTCGCGTAGGTTGACAAGGATATGATGCACAATTGAAACTTTTCAAGGAAAACTTCTTGATCATTTCCACGAGCATCAAAATTGTACTTGTCAATGAAAAACTGCTCGTGTTATACGGAGCTTAAGGACGCCATTCCAGATACCATTTTCCTCGAAGCCCTCTATTAAACAGTAGAAATTGACCCTCCTCAAATCACCCAAAGAGATACCTTTCTTATTAGGCAACACAAAAAGCGGAATAAAAAATTGTAATAAGCAAAAACAAATGAAAACCATATAAGAACAAAAAATCTTGTTAATTATATAACTCCAGTTTGTCAACGCGATGTAAATTAATGGTCCTCACAAAAACGTCTTAGCAAAAGTATCACTAGTAGATAATATCTTACAAAAATATCAGTTTCTTCAGTCCATGAAATGCTCTTTCATTGATCATTCGGATGTAGTTGTATGCTAACGACCTGCAATCAAACCACAGTTTTAAGTTAAGGTCTGTAGTTGATTTCCTGTGCTCTGATTGACTAATCAGATCATTCGTCAGCTCGTACCTTTCTGGTCTCTTTATTTTCATCTTATTATTATTTTCATAGTAAAAATACGAAACATACTGTGACACAGAATGTTTTCTTTAGAAACTCGCTCTGTATGTTTTGGACAAACCTATACATACAAGCTCGACAGAATATGTTACACTTCTCAGTGTGTTCTCTATACTTGAGAACTAATAGAAGTTTGAGGGAACAAAAATAGCTTCTTAAAAAACACAGTTTAAACGAAATGAAATTTGAGATCAAGTATGATGTGTGAATAATACCAAAGTTTTTAAGGCTGGTTTTGACTGCCTGTTTCTCATTTTAATTTTCAAATTTTTCCGCATGTCCCCGGCCCCCCTGAAACTCTTGCCTTCGGCGCGCTCGTCTCCTTGTTTTTGTTTACTTTACTAAAGAAGGTTGATGTCTCGAACGAAACGTCGCAAGTTTTAGGCGTGTTTCTGAAATTTTCCAACCAGGGTAACTATTTCTTAAACTATTTCGACCTAGTGTAAAACAGTTTCTAGTATGTAGATAAACATTTTGTAAACCATCCACACACGACCGAAACTTACAGTTTTCGCAGGGCACCCAGCTTTGCAAATCCACCGCTGAATATCCCCCTAATTCCACAGCCGGACAGATCTCTGTCGTTCAATTGTAAATACACTTGGTTATTATAATAACAGTCATTTTACTGTAAAATCTGAAAGAAAATCCTTTGTTCCCTGAAAGGTAGAATATCCATTTTGTTCTAAATCGATTTCGCTTTAAAAATGATTAGTGCTTTTTTTTATAAGCACCATTTTTTAAGAACATTTAGGTGAAGAATAACCAAATATTTTAGAACATTCTAAGAATATAACGATTTAGGGTTACACGCTTTTTTTTATAAGAACAATTTTATAAGAACAACGAGGCTCAGATTGACGAAAATTTAAGAACAATTTAAGA
>JAOBRD020622284.1:0-15487 GCA_027575215.2 Hydrozoanthus sils
ATTGTACTTCACCACTTGGGTGCTAAAATGATTTTTTTAGTAAACCATTATTATTATTATTATTACTATTATTATTATTATTATTATTATTATTATTATTATTATTATAGTAATACCAAGTTGTGAAACTTTTCATACCTTCATTCCTTCGAAGCGTGATAGCGCCCTCAAGGGTCGTAGAGCCCGCATAGTTCTCAAGGAACGCAACATCGAGAAACTTTTAACTTTTATCACGGTTGTCAAAGACACCTGCTTGCAACAAAAATACAACAAAATCAAAGTTAAAAGTCGTTTTCTAAAGTTCAGGCAAATACAGATACAAAGAATACTTAAAAGAGAAAAACAAATTATCCTAGAAACACACATAACTATTCAGAGGAAGAGGTAATTATATACAGAACTACACAGAAGAACACATACCATAAAATCCCGCAGTAAAAGCCCCCCTGGTTTTAAGCCCCCCCCCCGGATATCAGCCAATCCATTTGCCAACAAAAATATTATTCCAGATACAAGCTCACTTGGATATCCCCCTTTTATAAGCCCATCCAAGTCGGCGGCGCAGCGGCCGAACGGTTGGCGTGTTCGGCTCGTAATCCTAAGGTCGCGAGTTCGAGCCCCGGCCAGACGCCTGTTTTGTGTCCTTGAACAAAACACTTTACCCGACTTTGTTCCAGTCAACTCAGCTGTATAGATGAGTAACCTCGTTCATACCCGCCCTGAGAGATCCCTGGGAACGAGGTTGTGAAATAATTATTTAATGTGTCCTATAAATGTAATTCTAGGAGTAATTGTGTTTAGCTTTAATTCGTTTCCCAGATGCATTTTATCCCTTCCAAAACATTTCCATTTATAAGCCTCCCCTCCCCTCCCCGTCCCGTTATAAGCCCACCCAAAATCCCTTGTGAAGTTTTATTAGACCAAGGTTTAATGTGGGGTTTTATGGTAACCATACAGAAACGATAGACTATAGTTGGTATTAGTTATAATTTTCATAAGATGTTCCCTTTCCTCGGGGAGTTAAAAATGTTATATATTGTTCTTCAACTACAGCAAAGCAGCCTCCTCCTCCTTTCAGGTATCACAAAGCCTTACCCTTTTATTAAGATGTTGGTGTGTCGAATAGTCATTAAGTATGTCAGTAGTTAGAGACTGACCAACGGCCTAACTTCCTTGTCAAAGGACGGCTTGGTGAAAGAAGGCGGCATGATCGTTCAACCTTGACGTCAGTTTGATCCTTGTCAAGGTCGAGTATAGAATCAACGGCCTTACCCTTGGCAGTCACAGTTCATACCGACTAAGCCAAACACGTGCATGCGTCATGGCAACACAGAAACAAGTACGTTTAGTTTAGAGTAGCCTAGGTGTAGCCGCTTTTTCTAAACTTCGTTGCCAGGCCCTTTCCTCTCTCCCCGTCGAGAAGTGGAAGGGAAAAGGGCCCTTGGAATGAGGTTCGCTATTCCTCTCTGTCGGAGGCTATCGGAATCATGGAACTTAGTTTGTTAGAAAGGTTTTGCAAGATAAAAAAATCTCATTTATTTCACTAAAATTGGTTGTTTTTCGAACCTGTGACGTCACAGGAGGTTCTCACAAGTGTAAAGATCACAAAAAAAAACTCTTGAAATACCAGATCAATGATCCTGAAACTTTGCACAATTGACCAAGTTAGATGTGAAATCCGATGCGTTATCCTGGTAATGTTTACAGCCGTGCGTCTGCAGTCTAAAGTATTGGTCAGCAGACGTCCGAGCTAATCAAGATGGTGGCCAATTTAGCGATATTCGAACTTCTGTAATAAAATCACGTTTTATCCGATTCGATAAATTTTTTCGGAAAAATAAACTTTTCATTCCATAGAATTTTTACAAAAAGTCAGCCAAAGTCGTTTCGTAGCACTTTAAGAACTGATGTTTTCACTTACGGCCACAATGAAAGCGTCCAGGCAGTTCCACACTGATGCAAAATATTTGCTGATTCCTAGGCCGATCATCTTCATCAGCATTTCCAGCGTGAAGGCAACACAGAAAACAAAGTTAAGGACCTGTAACACTTTCTGTAGCTCCGGCTTTTGGGGTAGCTTACTGTCCTCAAAAACCTGTCGGGTATAAAAAAATAAGCCGTTAACTAGTTTCAAGCTAATAGTGCCAAATAATAGATTGACTATATAGCTATATAGTATTAACCTAGGTTATATAACTATATGCTAATAAGATAGCTACAAAGCTAGGACATCTACCTAGGCTGTACATAGCTATACAGCTAAGCTAGATAGCTAGACTATATAGCTATGTAGCTGGGACACTTAGCTACATAGCTAGGATATTCAGCAAGGTTGTATAGCTATATTATTAACTGATCCAAACACGGATAGTCAGCGGGAATTACATAGTCAGTTTACAACTGATGATCTCAAACGATCCACAGACTGTTATTTGACAGTTGTGGAGGATAAGGCATACGGGAATAGTTCTTACAAAAAACAAATAATTAAATGCTTTAACTGAGGTTGGTAAGTGCTTAAAATTATGTATTCTACCATGACATTATTAGGGAAAATGTCTATTAACTTATTTTGAATCTAAACTAAATCATTCTACTTTTCCCAAATAAGGTATGCATTCATCTCTTATGCACCCTTAAGAAAATGGTATTTGTTTTTGGGCAATAAATCCCGATTCTGTGAACAGAAACGTGTATTCAAATTTGGAGTCTGTTTGGGTTAAAATAGCAACAACAACAACAACAACTTTATTCACCCTTATTAAACACATGAAATATGACAATTATGAAAATAAGAAATTTACAGTTGGGTGAGTGTAGGCCACTTGTGTATAACCATAAGGGCTAATAAAGACAAGTGGCCTTTAGGAATTTAATTAACGATATTTAATTAACGATATACTTAAGGCCAGGAGAGCAAGGCATAAATTCTCAAACTGCTATAAAAATTTGTAAACTAGAATACGCGACAAAAACAATTGTAAAATAAAGCAAGAAAAGAAAATAAAAAATCAGCAATACAAACGTAGTAAACGGCGAAAAATATTAAAAGGCAAAATAAAAAGAATTACCCCATTAATATAAATTCCTGAAAAGCTTAATATTCGGAAATCAAGCGTAATCAAGCATGGATGTGCCTCAACATTTTGCCCGACGGACGGTTATTTTCAAAATGGTTTAACTAGTTGTGTTTCACGTAGTCCCTACATAGAACCCCTTCACTTCCAGCTCTATAGTGTTTTCTCGGCTTTTACCTACCAGTACAAAACTGCTAAAGAAGATAAAGAAGAGAGTAGTCCTTTCAAAGTATCTGTGTTTGATAGCACACAATATTCTGTATCGAAACTTCGTCCAAACCACACAGCACCCGCCAAAATTATTTGTTGGAATCGAACAGCATGATGGGAGGCATGCATCGATCTCCACGGTCTCAAGGTTGTCCTGTTCGTACCCAGGAATACCTGTGAAATAAAGCATAACCGATCATTTTGGAGCTTAAGAATGAGAATGGAGGATGGATATAGGAGAGATAGTGCGCATGGATAAAATTTACGGCAAGTTGAAAATAATCTCTAAATGAACACGCAATGCATATATGAAAGTAGAAAATCCTAAAGGATACAAAGATGGTTACAACACAAAACAAAGCTATACGAGTATTTCAGGGCCTGTTTATAAACAAAATATTAGGTGGTATTGAGGATGCTAGATAGTCCGCTATGTACAGTTCACATTAATTTTTATTAAGAGTCGCCCTCAGTTAGTAGTTAACTAGCCCCGACACCGGGATAACCCTACTCTTCTTCAATAAGTATTGTGGGTTCTTTTGAGTCCCACGATAGGAGATCGGGAAACTGTAGGATCTACAATTTAATCACCTTATCCGAGAAGACGCGAAAATCTAACAGTTTGCAGATGTTAGAGCAAAAACAGCACCTTCTCTTCAGTTGTTTTAAAACCCTGAGTGAAAGTCCGGTACCGGGCATCGAACCCGGGCCTCCCGCACGACCGACTACCTCATGAATTGGGCTAACCAGCCGGCAGTAAACATAACTTGCACGATGCTTTGACAAAATTTCCAGTACTGTTAGCGAAATTGAATGATAAAGATTAAACACTTTTAGTATGCGCATCATTTTTGTTAAATATTTTTAGAGTTTTCGGTGGGTAATGATAATGACCCCCTTATCTGCACAGTTAGTTATCTTTTTCTTTCTTTGTTATCCTATTTTTCAGTCTCGTGTTAATTGAATCTTCCGATACCGCGTTGTTTTATATTTCATTCATCTCTCATTTCGTTTACACCTTTTTTTGCTGTTAAGCTACTGATTCAAGTGTCGGCGACGCTAGCGTGTTCGACTCGTAATCCTAGGGTCGATCCGAGCCCTGGCTAAACCACTGTGTTATGTCCTTGAGCAAGACACTTTACCTGACTTTGTTCCAGTCAACTCAGCTGTATAAATGAGTACCGGTTCTGCTGGGAGCTAACCTGCGATAGATTAGTTTCCTGTCCAGGGGTATTCAAAGACTCTCATCCACTTAACACTACAGAAACCGAAGATAAACGAAGGCCCTATGGACCACTTAGGCTCGAGAGAGGATTTAGCTTTAGCTTTAAAGAGAGGAAGAGCTGTAACTAGTAATAGCTTACCTTTGTCACTGCGAAAGCATAACAATTTTGATCTTCTTGAAGTTAACGTCACTTCCATTTTGTCAATCGTCTTTAACTTTTTCATCATGCAAGTTAGAGCGGTTTCTTTTTTATTTTCAAATGCGTTTTCGCGTCGTTTCTTGTTTTCTTTTGCAAACGAGTCCAATAGAAGGGCCAGGAAAAGATTGAAAACCTGCAAAACAACCGAATTAAGAATTTGAATTAAAGTTACAATTATAGATAAAAGCTCTTACTCAAGGGTTCATAAATTCCAACCAACAGTAATTTTTCCATTTTTGTTGATGGTATCAAACATCCGATTATAAGAAGTGCTTAAAAATATCTCTTTGAAAACAAAGGAATGTACTAGCAAGTGTTTAACTAACTCTTTTGCTTAGCTATGACTTTTAGTCATGATTTCCCCACAGCAAAAAACGGCAGCGTGTGAAAAGAAGAACAGAGAAGAAAAACATAGTACCATGTTACTTATGAAATTATCTTTAAAATAAATTGCCAATGACACGAAATATTCTATTGCCTCAGTGGATAGACCTCGCTAAATGAGGAATAGCGGTGGAAAAATTTTGTTAAAGTCTTTTATGGTTCTGGAGATATTAACATTTACAGTTTTCAACCAATGACGTCAGTTGTTGAACAGGCAAATTTTCAATTATTTTAAATCTGCGGCCAATCTATAACCTTTGGATGAACTTAAGCCAGACTTGGACTGATGATGTATCTCGAGGTACTCTTCAGAACAGTTACTAAGTTTTGTCTAAAGGTTATTGATTGGCAGCAGATGATTGAAAAGTTGAAAATTTGCCTGTCCAACAATTGACGTCGTCAGTTGAAAACAATGTTAATACCTTGAGAACCATAACAGATTTAGACAGTTTTTTTTCACCGCTGTTCCTCATTTAGAAAGGTCTATCTGGCGTAACAAAGTATTTCATGTAATAGGAACTTTATATGGTAACATAAACCGCATCAAATGTCTAATGAAAAGGAAATCCTTGCGTTAGTTTTTGAGAGTAAAGTCAGTTGATGCTAGCTCCTAATGTATTACCTGTTGTCTATGTAGAGGAGGGTTGTCTGACTTTTAGAAGGTTCCACTACAATAAAGCAACTAGAGTTTTCCAGGAAGAAAGCAAAACGTCTGTCTTAACTAGGTGTTTTTACCTTATTAAGACAAATAATCGTTTACTGTAGTTATACGATAAAAAAGTTAAACCGAGAAACTTAGTTAACGAGATTCGTTTAGACAAACAAACAAGAGAGATGATCGTATAAACACTTATATTTCGACTTAAATCGAAGTCATCTTCAGAGATAGAAATAATAACAACAACTGTCAATATGTAGAGGCCATGAGACAATTAATATAATATAGATGCTTAAGATTTTAGAAAAGTTTTAGTTCCCTTGAGGATTTTAGTCCAGAATTGAGTACAGGTTGACGGTTTTTGATAGCCAGGGCTTTTAGTAAAAGCAAAGTGTTCCAACTATTAGATATTTTACTTAGGTTTACAATTACTAGATACACCCAAATTCTGGACTTAAAACCTCTGAGGGAACTAAAACTTTTCTAAAATCTTACTATCTTTATTGTGTTAATTATTTCATAGCCTCTCTATAAATTGATAGCTTGTTATTGTTTCTCACTATGATGATGACTTCGATTTAAGTCGAAATATAATAGTTTATTCTAATATCTCTCTTGTTTGTTGTTTTTTAACGAATCCTGTTAACTTCATACTTTGTATCTTTTCTGGAATTTAGTTACTAATCACACATTCGCAACTTCAAAAACTTACAATAAAGTTTCCAATAACGAACGCAGGGAAGAAAAATAAGACAGCAGCGGCAGGACTGGAGGCTCTCATACAATCCCATAGTGGTTTTATCCATTCACCACAGAGTATTCGGAACACTAGCATGAAAGAGTGGCCAAAATCAGTAAAGTTCCATCGTGGAACCGGCTCAGGTGCGAAGATACTTGCTGTGTACAAAGACCCAAAGATTTGTGTGCCTAAAACTGCGAAGATGTAAATAAGCAGCGTGAGGATCAGCGATATGTTACCAAGAGTTCCAACACTGGCAGCGATTGTGCTCAACAGTCGACTCATAGCTTCCCATGACCGGGCCAGACGGAGCACGCGAAGCTGAGATTAAGAAACAAAGATTTGTTATCCTTGTCATAAAAGCAATCTTTCTTTTTTTGTTCCAATTGTATTCAGGGGCGTAGCCAAGCGGCTGGGTTCCTAGGGTGCCCCCCCCCCCCACCTCTTCTTTTTTTAAGCCAAAACATGTAACATTAAGCCGAAACACGGCATGGAGGTCAACATTACAATCTGGTGATCAACCTCACTTTTACTTTTAACATCTTCAGTAAATTGCATAGTTTGATCAATTCTCGTTTTCTCATTACTAAGTATCTCTTTTCTCTTTAAGAAATATGATTTTTAATTTAGCATTCCTATCATTTTATCATTTTAAAGACGTGCTTAACGAAGTCATATTTCAAATTATTTTCCCTGATGAAGGTTGAAGCTTCATGGTCAACCGAAACATCAGATTGGAACCTTTTGATTTACCCTTATTCTTATATCTTTTAACTGAGATGTCTATGAGGTTGTTTTGCGCAAGTTTGTTGCCTATTAAGTATACCTTTCAACATGGCCAAACCGAATGATGTTACAGAGAGAAAAACGGCTTTTCACTGTCTGAAGTGAGAGATAGTTGATCAGGAGACTGGGGAGGAGTTTACGAACGTTTGCGTAGTAAACTGTTCCACAATTTGTAAAGATGCATACATGCTCCCGGGGTCGATTGGGCAATTAGTAATATTGCCGGGAGTCACACAACAATTCCCTTTTGCCCTCTTTTTCCTCTTTTCCACCACGTTGGTTCAGTCGTCGGAACAGTTTTCTACATCACGAAGATCATCCTATTGGATGCGCCAACTGGGCTCATTATTTCTCTCCCTGTAACAAAATTTCTAACCCACCTACTTAGAAACAAAACCACTTTTACAATTTATTCCGCTGTGTTTCACCGCTGTCTGGATAGCCCAGTTGGTAAGGCGCCAGTCCGTCGTACGGGTGGCCGGACCTTTACTTAGAGCCTTAAAATAACTGAGAAGAAAGTGCTGTCTTTGTTTCAACATTAGCAAACGGTTAAGGACGATAAACTGTAGGTCCCGCCGGGTGGCAGACCTCGAGTCATTTTTTCTGTTCTCCCCTGACTCCTTGAGCCAAAACAACATAAAACAAAAAAAAACAACAAAACACAAGTTTTTTAACCTTTTAAACTGCTTATGACATGAACGATTTTGTAACGTCAGTGGATATACTTTTCTAAACCAGGAACAGCGACGAAAAAAAATTGTCAAAATTTGTTTTGGTTCTCGAAATGTTAACATTTAATGTTTTTAGTTGATGACGTCAGTTATTGGACAGGCAAACTTTCAATTTTTTTGAAATCTGCTGCCAATCCTTAACCTTTGGACAAAGTTAGTAACTATTTTGAAGAATACCTCGAGACACAACATTAGGCCAAAGTTTCAATTGGCTTGAATTCATCCAAAGGTTAGGAATTACAGCAGATTGATAATTTGTCTGTCCAAAATCTGACGTCAACAGTTGAAAATATTAAATGTTAATATCTCGAGAACCATAACAGATTTTGTCAAAAAAATTTCATCTCTATTTCTCAGTTAGCAGGGTATATCCGTTGACGTAACAAATATTTCATGTCATAGGTATTTTAACACGGTACTTTAAATTTCTTACCAGGCGGAACGAACGAAACACGCTTGCCCCTATTGTCTTATGCTTCCAATGTCCAATTTCAAGAGCAGCATCAAAGGCGCTCGCGGTTACTATTATACCATCGAAGACATTCCACCTGCTTTTCACATATCGCCTTGGACCGAACGATAACAATTTAAAAATCATTTCCAGGGAGAAGATTCCTGTGAACACCTTAAAAAAAAGAAAAGCTCAAAACGTTTGAGGCAATTTAACACTTTCAAATGCCACTTAATCTATCAATAAAAGCAGGATACAGAAACAGCTCAGTCAGTAGTTTGCGTCTTATTCTTAGTTGAGATCAGTTCGTAAGGTATTTATTTTTTGCTCTTCATTCAGACGCTTTCATTGAAGAGAAGAAGTTTGTATTGGCTCAATCTCCTCCACTATCTCCGCTTTAAGTGTTACTGAAACAAACGAAGTACTAAGGGTCACAGAAGAAAAATAACTTTTTGTTATTATCAATTCTAGTTCAGTCAAATTATATTCTTTCATCTTTATCAACATTAATGTGACCGGTCATCATCGTCAATATCTTAATCTACAACATGAAATATTGTTACTTTGGTTGTCATTATCATTATCACTGTCACTATTGTCGCTGTCCTTTTCATTGCCTTCGTCACTTATTTCGTTGCCGAATGCAAAAACGAGTGGTGGCCTGGGTACTAAAGTGGACGCGTGAGACTGGGCAAGAGGTTTTGGTAGACAGATTAAGTTTAGAGTCGTGAGTGTACAGTTGCAACAGTTTGAAAATTTGGGGAAATTATTGGCGTATTCCAAGAATGCCAAAACCTGTAAATTGTTGTTTTCCTCGGTGCTTCAGAAACTTCAGAAAAATAGTTCATATCTTCATTACTACAGAATTCCGTAAGAACGCCGTCTCAGGAAGCAGTACGTGCATCTGATAAAAAACAAAACTTTGAAATTGATAGTGACAATGCAAGGGATTGCTTGGAGCAAAGAGTTCTCACCAGCAGTTATTCATCAATTTTTCGGTTTCCATGGTTAGTCTTATTTTCAGTCATTGTCGACTCTATTTTGAAGGTGGCTGTTCCTGTTCAAATTTTGCTGTCACTATCATTGTCATTGTCATAATTTTTTAAGGCGATAGTCTTAAGACTTAAGCACAGGTTCTGTTAGGCGGGTCCAAAAATTGATTTGGCACAGCTTAACGTCCATTAGGTGGGGAGGGGGGTCCAGGGATTGCCAGTGGACGTCAAGGAAAAACGAATCAGAATAGTGGAAACACTATTCATTCATTGAGAGAACTGAATCAGTATGCTTTCTAGTTGAATCAATGTAATTATCGACATTTCATCAAGTTCAGTTGCGACTGCGGGCTCAGGTCTATGTAGTTGGAATCAAAGTCCGAGGTGGCAATTGTAATAAACAGTGTTTCAACTTCGCATACTGCTTTACAAAGTTAATTGTAGCAGCAAGTCTTAATATACATATATAGGCCAAAACAATAGTAGATGTTAAGGAGGGGCGGGGTAAGTCCTTAACGTCCAATAAACAATAAGCGTTGTCAAATCATTTTTAGGACGCCCCTTACCAGTATAAACAGGGCGTTAGTCGAGCCATTAATGAAAAGTTTAGTAGTATAAAAAGAAGTGTTACCTGATTTAAGAAATCTAACCATCGAGAGAATTTGTGATCCATTTCGTGATGGTAAAACGCCAAAGCTATTGTATTCAGTAAAATGATAATCGTAATGAAGCCATCAAACCACTTGTGTAACACTAATGTGTAACAAGCTTGCTGTACTCTTGTCCACGATAACGTTTTACTTGATTTATGCCTTGCGTTTTGATAATCTCCGTTTAACACTTTTTGTTGTTGTTTTTTCTTCTCTAATTGTCTTTGTTGTACAGTTTCGACCCGTAATTGTCTCAGAAGCTGTTGGACTTCTTCATTGGGTTGGAGCAGAGTCAATCTGCGCAGGTTATCCTTGTCCACGTCGTAGAAAGCGGTTATTCGTTTTCGTTGTTTCTGCACTTTTGCCTACGAATGTAAGTTCAGGTTAAAAACCATTTTTTATTAACTGTTAGCTTTCTATGACCCTGTAGTGATCACAACATTTTTCACTGATAATTGAAAGCAATTTCAAATACGTCAAAGCTTTTGAACAATGACCGAGGCTCATTGTTCTTAATCCTTCGGTAATTTTAACCTCGTGTTGTTCTTGAATTGTTCTTATTTTTATGTGTGGTTTAAATCAAATAAAAACTAAGCTAATGAATGGAGAAATTAAGTAAAAATGAAAATGAGGCTTCATGGGCCTAAGGTACCTACTAAGAGACAGGCCCGAATTTCCACAGAAAAAACGATTCGAACCTGTTTGCTAGCTAAGCCGTGCTGGCGAGGCCTCATGGCTGCTAGAACTCACGCAGGCTTCTTTTAATATTAGGGGCCAGTACAGGCTTTAGTTCCTTCTGACCCATAAGGCCTGAGAACTATTTACGGCCGTCTTCACATTAGCACGCATATGCAACACTGCCGATTTCTATTCACCGGGTCAGCAAGACCCTAAAAGCGCAACGCTATTAATGAATGAGTTGTCTTCATAATTGAATAAGTTCTGACGTAGAGGTCAGCAAGCTTAATTCGTTCATTAAGACTTAAGGTCATTCCATCGAAATAGAACCTATACTTAGATTTTTGTCAAACTTTCCTCTTTTGTCTCATTATCTGTAAACTGCAAAAATGGAACAAAAAAGGGGTGTGCCCATGTTAACTTTCGAGATATGATTGATAAAAATAGCCCCTCCCTCCCAGGGCTATTTATCTGTTATTATAAGCTTGAAATTAAAACTATCGATTCCTCATGTGGCCAACCAAGATAACATAGAGGAGCATAAGGGAAATAGATAAGATAACGTAAAGAATTCTTCTGGATTAGGAGAATAATTTTCTTGTGATTTTCAGCAAAAACGTTTTTGATAGGGAGATATTTTCGTGTGCTTTTGTTGTTGCTGTGGTTCCTATACCAAAGGAAACAGTATATTCTGATCTATGTTTTTTGCATTTTTCCACGCTTGCAACACTGAGATTTTTCCTATTTTTTCTCTTCAGAGAGTCCTGTTGAAATTTGATTAAGTGATGCAAAAAAATTGTTAGGTGCCCATGTTTGTTTAAGAGAAACTCTAGGAAAACCATCAAAAAATTTGCCTTTTCACCCCAGTTCAGAGGGGAGCGGAGACTGGAAAGAGTTAAATAAAAAGCCCCATATATTATGGAGAAAACTACCTTTTTTTGCATTATTTTTTCTGATATCTCGTCGAGAGCTCAATATTCACTAGAATATGACAAAAATGTATTAACATTTTAAAATTTCTAATATGAGCAGTAAAGATGTGTAATGCAAAACTGGGGAATTACCTTAATAAACCTTTAAGTCGTCGTAGAATGTACAGGATGCTAAGAAGCGGTACAATACAAATTCACATAAACATGAACACGCAGTTAAGAATTCCAACTGGTTGGAGGCAGACCAGGGCCCAGGTGTTCAAAAGACGATTAGTGGATTTGACTCTGGGATAACCGAAGCCGAATCTGGTCCGTGGTAAGAGTTGGAATTCGAACCCAGGACAACCGTATGTAAATCCGGCACATTAATCACTGAGTCACGCTGTCTCCCTCCCTCCCAAGGAGTTTCATTAAAATAATTCAAAGAACAGTTCTAGATCTTTGGTAAGGAAAATGTCAATTTCAACACACCTCGAGTTCAATGTTCTTCTTCTCCTTATTGAACGAGAGAATAACAACAGCGAGAACCAAGTTGTACAGGAAGAACGATCCAAAGAAGATGGCGGGAAGGTAATACACCACGAAAGGGGTTCCTGCCGTCCTTATTATCTGAAAATGTTTCCACAGTTTGTTAGTGGGTCTGAATGGAGAAAAACCGATAACTGATGAGGACCACTCTGTATTTCATCTGATTAAGTTTAGATTTGAGAAGGTTTGCAGCTAAATACTGGAGAAACATTTGGTAAAATTAGTTGAACCCCAAAAGCTGATTACTGAAAACCGAGCTGGTAACTGATAAATTTGACCCCCTATCTTCCCTCCTCTTGCGATACTAGACTTGACAAACATTTATGCACTAGGAAACGCTGTTGTTTTTAAGTCTGTTACTCTCAACCTAGTTCATTGGGAACTGGATCACTCAAAAGGGTTCTTGTAGATGGTGCTCGGGTACTGCTACCCGCATCCAAGCTTGAAATGTCCGTAAATGTTTAAGAATTGGCTTATAAACAATTTAACCAAATGTAGTTAGAAAATGTAAAGAAACATTGAACCAAGATTGAGGCAGAATCGAATGTATGAACAAGCGCTATGTACAAGAACCAAGTTACCAGAGTTTCCCATGAGCACCTGTAGCTAAGCAAATAAGAGCGTCTGGCCGTAAACAGAAAAACTTAGACTCATTTTTTTGGAAGAGTTAAGTGTGTTGGAAGGTGAAAAGATGTTATATGTATCTGTTTTAGTTCCTTTCGAAATCTCTGAATCTATTTTTTTTTCTGTTCAATTGAGTTGACATTTTAAAACTTATGAAAAAATAGTACAACCAAGAAAACAAACACTGATCATAAGTAGTAACCTTATCATACTGATCCTCCCAAAAGTCCATTGTAAGTAGTTGGAAAGCCATCAAGAAAGCACTTCCAATATTGTCAAAGTTGGTGTACCCATAGTTTGGGTTGGGACCCAATCTTCGGCAAGTAGTGTTTGCAGGACACCTTCTGTTAAGGATGCAAAAAATAGTTATTAATAGGCCGTTTTCACTATTGCGTATTTTACTACAGCTACCAGAAACCTTTGTGACGTCAAGAAATTAAGCCTATTGTTTAAAAATTCTCAGAGGAGTTCGTGCATCTGAATATCAAAAGAAAACTGAAAAGGATTCTGGTAGTTGTAGTACAATGACGCCATAGTGCAAATGGCCTGTTGAACGAGGACTTCAAAACCTGTACATTTAACGTCTAAAACTGCCAGTAGAAACACGTAGAGAGAATCTGTAAACCTCAAATTTGACACCGACACACGTACGAGCCGAAACTTGTTTAAGAAGATTTTTTGAAGATCACCTGAGCGATACCACAATGACGTTGGAACACAAGAACTCCCAAGAGTAGGGACTGGAAACCGTAGTACAAGGAAGAGGTTTACTAACTCAGTTGCTTTCCTTGAGTTTCCATGTAATGTTCGCAATGCATTGTGGTAAAGTACATAGCCAGAATCTTTTTCGGAAAGGTCAATCGATTCTAGATATCTGCAATGTCTCTATCCTCAATGCACAAGGTGAACTAAACTCTAAGCTAAGTCCTTTCTCGAGCCTAATTGGCTCATAGGGTCAGCGCTTATCTCCGGTTTCTGTAGTGTTAAGCGGATTAGAGTCTTTGACTCCTCCTGGACGGGACACTAATCCATTGCAGGTTAGCCCCCAGCAGAGCTGGTACTCATTTGTACAGCTGATTCGACTGGAACAAAGTCAGGTAAAGAGTCTTTATCAAGGAAACAACACAGCGATCCGCGATCCTAGATTACGAATTGAAAATGTTAACCGCTCGGCTACTGCGCTGCCGACTGAACTAGAGAATCAAAACTTGCCATGAAAACTCTTTTTGGAAGGCAAAATGTCAATGTCAGAGCTTTTCATTTACCTTCAATAGTACAAACGAAACTTTCAACTCCGTTTTAAGTATTCTAGAGTAAGCAAAAAGGGAACTCGTGCCTGTAGAAGACATCAACGTCAACCAAATGCTACTCGCAGTATTACTATACTTCTACCACTACTATGTAAAAGTTGAGTAACTGAATGCATTCATTCATTCATATAGCTTACCCGGAGTAGGTGCTGTTTCCGCACATTAAAGGTGCTCCATGTTCTAAGTACCAGTTGCCTGACAAAAACATTAGAAAAAACAAAATAATTTTACAGCTCCAAAAGCTACCGTTTTGGCAAAAACAGTTCCTGTTTGAAATATCGAAAACAAGGAAACGGGAAAATGGTAGCAAAAGAACAGCGAAATTAAGGCCAAAAATCTTGCCGTTTTATTAAAGTCATTTCTTCAATTAAGGTGCTTCAGCAAAAATGCATCTTGATTTGTGGTTTTGTTGAAATTCATGAATTCTACGCTTGGTGTTTTGAAACAGGAAGATGTTTGGTCTTGAAGGAAAAGATGCCTTGCGTCCTTTTTGCCTCAATTCTCAGTTGTTTCAAGTTTTGTTGATTTTGTAAAAATATTTCCAATAGACCCTTTGCAGTGAAAGAGCTTGTGACCACACCTGCCTTAATTTATTTAGCTATGACAAAATGAAGGCTCGACGTTAAAAAAAAGTACTTATAAAATGACAGCAAATATAAAATCAAAATTCTTCAAAGTAAATGTATGTGAAAAAGGTACTGAAGTCCGGTCACACAAATCCCTAGAAAATGTCTTATTTTCTGTTGCATGACATTTTTTACATATTTGAGATCAACAGCCAAAACTTTGTCGCAAAGTCAATCTGTTCTTTCACGCGTCCCCTAGCTGCAAAGAGCCAACAGACCAAATAGAAACAAAGGATTCGGTTTTAGTTTCTTGTCTTACTTTCATTGTACATGGCGTCCGGCAGGGAGTGCTCAACATCCCAGACACATTTGTTCCTGAGAACTCCCGAGAAAAGCTGCAAGCCAATCAGTGCCATGACACACAGGAAAAAAATAAACAGAAACAATACGTCGGTCAACATTCTCATTGAATGTAGCAGGGTGTTGACAACTGTACGGAGCCCTGAAAAGAAATGACAATTTATATCGCTAACTACTGCCTTTTTGTAAAACGCATTTTTTTAACACTGGACGAAAAAATGCTAGGAGTAAATCTGATGCAAATATGGTGTAAATCTAAAGTAAACTTTGTTGAAGGCACAAATGTAACAACTGGTCCTTAATGTAAAAAAGGGTCCTAAATGTAACAACAATTGGTCTTAAATGTAACAAAGGTCCTAAATGTAACAAAGGTCCTAAATGTAACAA
>JAOBRD020622390.1:9552-27304 GCA_027575215.2 Hydrozoanthus sils
GAACTCAGTTCGGAGTCTCAGTTGTTCAATTATCAAATCATTTTACTATTTTTGGTCTGTTTTTTTGCTGATGCCCTGGTAGCAGAGTACAGAATAAAGAATGTAACCCAATAATTGCTGCAGCCTGTCTAAACCTTTTCAACCGTCGATATAGCCCGACTACCAGATGTTTAGAGAGTCTGTGGCACAAGCTAGAAAAATGCTGTGAAGCTTTGGTTTGGCCAATAGTGACTGATTATAAAGCCAAATAGGAGCTTGGCTTAGTTCAATAGGGCTCTAACTGAGAGAAAAAGTGGGGCTGATGGTTACAGGGAGGGGCAGGTTACCTTTGATAGCATTACTACTGCAAACTGCAGATAGTCTATAAAACACAGCCTGTTCTCACTGAATCTCAATCGAAAACTAAAACACCAGAAAGTTCTGCATCTGAAGGCTATTGTGCCCAGCCACATACTAGACATAACCAACCTTTAGAAAAAAAAGTCTCAAATTTGACTTCTGTATTTGCTCATGAACACAGTCAAGGTTTTGAGACATAGAAATCAGCCCAATTAATTTGTCTGACTTGACTTGTACATACTTAGGCAAAACATAAAATAAAAACTTTTTTAAAAAAAGTATCAATTTTGGACCTAAAAATGGTGCTCAACTTAAACATTGTATCAACATATACAATATACACAAGTAATTACAGTAGAATTTATAAGAGGTTACCCTACCCAGTTCAACTGTGAAGTTTAACCTTAAAGACTTCATCTCTTCTGTGTCTGTCTCACTGCCAGTCCTCATTACTTCCACAAATGTGTATAGAATGTTGAGGTAGACCCTGTTAATTTAACAGAATAGACTTTCAACCCTTCAGGTGTAATTGCCTAGGCATTTCGGACAGTCTCGCATTTACCATTCGCTACCCCTTAAAAACCACCTGAGTATTAAGACCTTAAAATATTGCCAATATAGTAGGATGATACTCGTTGTACATCCAGGCTTTTGGCAACCCAGCAGCAAAGTTTACTAGGTAAGCCCAGACAACAGACTATTTGATATTTCAAGCCCTTAGCAGTTGTGGGTAAACAACTGACCTCATTATTAATTTACAAACTACAATTGATAATTCAACAGAACAAACAAGTGTACAAAAATTATTTTCCATTATTAATATACTGACAGTACAATTAAGTATTCAAAGCCAAAAAAAATTATAAGTAATTATTCAGTAACTTTTTCAACTTGCCTCATATTAATGTTGTCAGCAGTTGAGATGGAAGGTTTATGAAGTGCTGCTGTTAAAGTCACACAGCTCCTGCAAAAACATGGTAAATCATCAATAACTATTACTGTGATTCATAATAATTATTCACCTCTGTTTAGAAAAAAAATCAAAATTGGATATTTTTTTCCTCAGCTGATTAATGTTCAGCAAAACATGATACTGACAGTATTTTGCACTTGGTTAATGGCCAATAGCAATACACAACAGGGTATAAATAAAAAAAATAAACAGATGAGTTCTAGCTTCCTACTTTAACCCATTTCAATTTGGGTCATTTTTGGTAAATGCAGCTCCCATTTAGAGAACAAACACTTTTCATGAAACAAGTTCGGATGAATTTTACTTTTTACTTCAAATGTTCATTTTCTTTGATTAATAATCAGTTTTTCTTTTCTCAGGAGTTTCGTTTCAGGTTGGATGCTGGTCCATGCAACATCCGGTTATTAGACATCTAACACCTGGTAGTTCACACACAAAATAACTATTTTTAAAAGTGGAAATCATCGATTGTACTGTGATAAATGGGACTTCAATAGCCATAGTGAGTCAGCCTTTGGGTCTGATGAACGAAAATCTCTGTAGAGAGCAGCTCACTAGAGATATGGGATTCATTTGCATTTTGAAATCAACTAAAAAACAAACAGTGCAAACTGATATATACTCACTTCAATTGCCAAATTAGTCTCAAATATTTCATTTTTATGAGCACTTTCTAGCTTCTCTAGAGATCCTCCTGGTTAACCAATTCCAGCCCAGGAAAAGCAATAAACTGCATTTTAGAGTGTCCAGCTTTAAAAATATCCTAGGGGAGCATGTCCCCGGACCCCCCTAGGGGAGCATGTCCCCGAACCCCCTAGAAGTCGTCCGCTTGATGAACCACTACATCTGGTTCTTCCAAATGCTAACGAAAACCCTGTTTACTGAATGCCTTATTTTGAAAGGAGCTACTAAGTTAAATTTTGATAACTGGCTGGGACTGAGAGGGTTACAGCTTGGACAAACTACTACCAATGCTTGCAGTCACAAAGCCTTGAAATTAATTATTACAATTGGTTGGTATACAGCATACTGTGTAGATTATAGTGAGGCCTGATGCCATTGGAAAGAGAGAATTCTCAACCAATCTACAACTTATATCAACAATTATAGAATTCCATAATTACCCACACTCCTTTAACTGGGTTTATTGGGTTCTTTGTTGATGCTGTAGATCAGCTAAACTTGGATTATTCCCTGTTTCTAGTGACAATGCAATGTGTTCAATTCTATAATTATGTTGTATTTACACATACACCACTCAAGGACAACCCCCTTTAGTTGGTTGGTGTAATAATATATGTTTCTACTTTTTGTATAAGTCCAGATTCTAAAAAGAGAAAAGAGGAATCTTGGATTGAAATAAAACCAATAGGTTTTGTTAAGTTAATCAGGGTTTTGAGGAACCTGGCCCTGGATGTTAAGAAGGGGTGTTCAAATTGATAAGTAATAGTAAGTAATAAATATATAAAAGAGCTCTGCTTGGTATTAAACTTTTGAAAACTTTTTTTATAGAATAAAGAACAGGTGAGTCAAACTGGCAGTATACTAGTGTAAATAGTGCAAAAACACAACAAATGAAATTTTGTTTGGTTTAATGTCAAGCCCTGACAACTCTCAGAAAAATGGACAGATCTTAAAACAGCCACTCAAGAAAGCAGTGTGGTTGAGGAACCAGGTTCGAATCCACCTATTACTTACTCTGCCTCCATATTCAAAAGCTGGACAATGACTGGAAAAATCCCCATCTTGTACAAAAGAAACACATTCTCTTTGCACTGGAATGCAAGAAAAACAGTTTCAACAATTTTACACTCTGTCTCAAGGCTGTTTTATTGAACAGAACATGTAACAATTGCAGTAAGTAAATTGACATTCATGATGGCAAAGATGATGATGATGACTGTCAAAATGATGATGATGGTGATGAAGAAGAAGATGATAATTATGGTGACGATGAAGATGGTGATGATAATGGTGATGAAGATGATGATGATGATCTGTCATCACCAGCCAGATCATAAAAAATAAGCAATCAACAACTAAATCAGGTGAAGGGCTGGGACACTACAACTGCATCAATGAGCCAATTACTGCAGTTCCTTCATTGAGAAAACAAAAAACTGACAACAATACAACATGATATTTACAACATCAATGACACTATCGGTTTCATTAATACAGTCAGTAAATAAAATTAATAACTAAACTATTTTAAATTCTCACCAGCTTTTGCTGTTCCTGTTCTGTTGTTAACTCTCCAAAATTACCTTGACAAACAAACAGTTTTGTATTAACTAAATGAACATGTAAACTAGTAACATAAAATGTAGTCAACCTGTTTAGATCTTGCTATAATAATTATAATTCTGAACACATCTTTTTATGCTTTTTTTGTGTTTTGCATGCTCATTTTTGTAGAAATAACTATTGTTCAAACAAAGTTGTGTTGGTAAATTCTCCTAACGAGAGCCAATACTTTTGATTGAACAAGTTTGGGAGAATTTTACCTTCACCTTCAACAGTTCACTTGTTCACAGTTCTCATTTGTGACCCTGCACAGGAAAACATAATTTATAATAACAGTTTAAAGAGCATATGACATGAGTACAGTTTTTCAATCTTAAAAAAGTACACTATAAAAAACATTGTTTGACAAGTTTGAGAAACATACAATGAAAGTACGCCAAGATATGGGGTGTAGAATTTTGAATTTTTCCCCCTAAAATTGTCTCCTCAAAAAGCCAACAATATGACATAACTGGTCACGTGCATCTCGCCTCAGTCCATTTAATATGGTGCCACGTAGTAAAGAGATGATTCGATTTTAAAACATTTGTAACTGCTAGAGTTTTTGATAAAACTCTATTAGTTGCAGATGTTTTAAAGTTTTTATAGTATACTTTTTGAAAATTGACAAACTGATTTCATGTCATATGCCCTTTAACCATCTGATTTTATGTCCTATTCTCTTTAACCATCTAATGGCAATTTAACAACTTTTTCTCATGAACATAAAATGATTTTGTTGATCAAAAACTTGAGGCCATTAGAAAAAAGGCTCACGCTAACAGTAAGCTACTCATACATAATTCAAAGTGTTTCCAAAATATTCGACTGACAGTCAATTCATTAAAAATAAAAATAAAATAATGCTTTGGCCTTGCACTCGGCACTGCAAATGATTAAATTCATTTGTCAGACCTAACGAGTGTGAAATAATCCTAATGACCTAATGCTCTGCCGTTATTACAGTGTACATTTTCCCATGCAGGGTTACAATTTCTCATTACCAAATCCCTTATTTTGTTTGTGTTATATAAAGAGAAAATAATTGCATCTTAATGACTGTTTATGGATGAATGAGGGTAATTGTTGTAAGTTCTGTTGGTAGCTGAAGTTTTATTGAACCCACCTTGTACTAAGTACAAGAGAATTTGAGCTGCAGCAAGTCTAGTAGATGTCTCGGCTGCTTCTACTCTGTCAAACAAATGTAACAAATATGCCAATCTCTCTTTCTCTGCAAACTCTGACCATCTTGGCTCCACATCTGTCAAAATCAATTTTAAGAGAAGTCTCAATTATAAATTATAGTGAGCTCAATCAAAAGAAAATCAAGAAAATCTTCAAATGAACACAAACTTTAAGGTATCCACCCATCTTACAGTCAGTTTTTACATAATATTTAATAATTTTGTAGTGTACTTATACTTGGGTAGTTATAGTTATAAATTTAATTTATATGCACTTTGTTAATGATAAATGGTTGTTCAGTTGTTCAATGCATTACACTTGTCATTTGGAGCATGCACTTATAAGGTCCACTTATAATATATGACATCTGTTCAAAGCCTTAATAACAACCTTGGCAAAAAAGGGGGTAAATTTTCCAAATTAATCATCTTTTTTGCCTTTCAATCTTCACTTTTTGGCTTTCTTGCAAGTTTTATTTTTCTCCTTACATGAAATATATATATATATTTTACCAGCTGAAAGAATCATTGTCTTCTAAATTGTGCCTCACATCTTTTTGTTCTCCATAGACTCTTCATATTTGTTGAGTAATTCAAAAACCTAAAGTTAGCACTCTGTAACTTCCAGAAATGGAGTGAGCAGTGAGGTTAGTATGTAAGTGCCGAAAATGTGGCACTAGTAAGGTTTTTAAATAAAAAAAAAAAGTAACAGAATGCATTAGAAATTTGCGCAGGACAAATTATTAATGCCCTTCCAACCTCAATCCTATGCAAACTCTCATATATTCTCACAAGTATTTTCAAAAACTTCACTACTCTGAAGTCCCTAATAATAGTATAGAGCATAATAGTGGTACAGGGTGAAAAAACCTTGCAAAATTAATAATAGTATAGAATGGAATAGCATTATGGGATGGAAATATTTCAAACACAAGTTTGCAAAATAAACTGTAATATTAACAAAAAAAAGTATGAAATAACTTTTTTTCTTGGGGATGGGTGCTGCTGCTTGTCAAAAATGAGGATTGATGAATGTAAATACTGAACATTGTGTTCCAGAAGAACAATATTGATAGTCTGATAACCTGCTGTGGATATGCTTAGCTTTCGAAACCAAGAAATTAATAATAGTACAGTCCCAAATAAGGCCCATATAGAATGGAAATTTAGCCAATTTAAATAAATAATAGTACATAATGTTATACTATTATTAAGGACTTCAGAGTAGTGTCACAGTTTTCAATATTTTAAAACCCCCAAATTTTTATCTACTCTTTCTGTTCCTGACACTAGGAGGGTTTAAAAATCAGGTTTTCAATTGCCTCAAGAGGCATGAAAAAGTTTTATAGATCAATTTCACCTGACGTCATAGCGGCCATGTTGGTGCCCTTGAACAAAAGAATTTTAATGATTTCTTTTGATTAGGCACCAACAGGGCTGCTTTGTCTTTTGTCTTTGGCATTTCTACCTAGGGAGTGCGTGAAAACGGTCTATCAGTTTTATTTATTCTTATGTTGGATTAAGACTTGAGTTGCCAATTTAATAACTAATGATTAAGAGTAAAGTAAAGGCTAAGCTTTTATAGCTGCCATTAAATTAAACTGAATTAAACTGAACTTCTATATCAAATTAAATTTAGTTAGAAAACATATACACATGATTGACTATGCCAGGTAGTTTACATATAACACAAATATATAAGAAATAAGATACAAATGGATTTTTCAATAATGATCAATATAAATGCTAATTTCGTTTCATTTACATAAGTACTGCATAGAGAATAGTTTTTCGTTTTTTACTTTGTATTTTTTATTTCACTTTATCAACAATTCAATATTTTCTTTTTCTATTGATACCAGTTGTTAACAAAACTCTGAAAAAGCCTGTGTGTTATCCCATTTCTTTTCGATTTTTGTACCATGATGTAACCTCTAAATATGGATATCATACTGCCTTTATTGAAAAAAATCGTGAAACACATTTCTTGTTGTTGTTCTTTAGCTATGATCTACAAAAGTGCAGGGAGGACAGACCCTTTCGCGGTTTTTGTCGAAACTCTAACTAGACTAATGAGCAAAAAATTTGTCCCTACTAGTTGAAAAAATGCTTTAATATTAGTATATCTGATGGTAAAGACCGATATAGCCATGCGAAATCACCAATTTTCACAGAGAAATGTATGTAGGAGAGCAAGTTAATGCCTCCCAACATACAAATGTCTGTAAGCTTTCGCAATTTCACGGAGCTGTATAATCGAAAATTTTTGGCTTATCATCATCGAAAATGGTAGATGTTGTAATTGTTTTGTAGCTCTTTCCACTGATATCGATTGATTTTCGCTACTTTGTATTTCAAAAAAGTTACGTATGCGTGACATATACACCGTGAAAGGGCCTATTTGATCGAAAGTTCGTAACATTAACAAGCCCCAAACAAAACACTAGAATTTTCCGGTCCTGGCTTTAAACATACTTCTAACAATATTGTCACTACAATTATTCGGAGAAGGCAGATCTTTTTTAAGATATTGAATAATTATATCAAAGGGTCTATTGTCCTGCTGTGTTAAACTCACATCCTGTCGATCGAATATACAGTTAACCAAATATTCGAACCCAAGTTTCAATTGAGCAATTCACTTACCTTGCCAATAAAGATCTCGTTCGAATGTCTCCTTGTTCAAAAGAAACTCAGCCTCTTCTGTGTAGGTGTATAACTCTTGAAAAAAAGAATAACAGCAAAATCAGCAAAATAAACGAAACAAACTTCGGGCAGGAAGTGAGATCAGAACAAATACGACGCACCTACATTCTTTAGATGCATTTTATCGAAACTTTCTAGAGCAATAGGCCATAAATTTTAACATATAAAACATCAACTTTGAAACCTAAACACATATTAATGATAAAGTGTTTCTTTACGAAGAGTCTGGCGAGAAAAAAGAGTATGTACCTGCAATTTCAGCAGCGAGTGTATCGGCATCGTTGTAGACAAAATCGATATCTGGACTTACATCAATTTGGCCCTAAAAACAATAATTTATATTAGAACAAGGCTTTAAAGTCTAATTCAAATGCATTGTTGCTTACTTCTGACTCTCTCCGCTGCCTCCTTAAAAGCTCACGAAGTTTTGGTATTCCTCTTTGTTTCTTGTCAAGACTGCCCTCCATTTTGGAGACATTCTTATTCTGAGTGGCCTGGCCTGCCTGAATAGATCTCCCAGGATGCATCACCAAGTTTACTTTTTTCATCTCCGGCGGTCGTGGAGTTCCCGCTCGCAACCCGCGATCGCGAGAAATCATTTTTGAGGTTGTCTATGATTCAGTGTTTCTCCCTTATCTACGCTTCTGTCTCGGTCACTGGCTTATTCCATCAGTAAACTGCCCCCTCGTCAAAACACACGTGCTTTTCTACTCGAACTGAGACACAATATTTTTAAAGAGGCTCCATTTATGGTCAAAGCCGACCATTGTAAAGGTTGAGCTCAGAATCAATATAGTACAATTGTTTATCTGTTTCTTATATAATAACACAAGATGCTTGAATACTTTAATTCTTCATGACAGTAAATAAAGTCTGAATGTCTTTTTAAAGCTTTTTGATTCTCTTGTACTGCAACTATATCAGAATATGATGCTTTTCAGGTTTGTTTAATTTTTTGTAAAGATGCATTTTTCAAATTAAAAACCAAGCTAAAGTTCATTAAGATTAATCGAAAAGTAGTTAGTTATTGGATTTTATCGTCAAGATTGAGTTTGAACTAATTTAAGCACAGGATATATATATCGTATAAAAATTATCTGATAGCCAGACATGACGCTGCACTGATTGGTCGAAAAACCGTTTTGTACGAGAGTTTCAAGAACTCAAGGTATTTGTCCGCTCCGGTTTTTTTTCTTTCGTAAATTATTTCATATAAGAAATACCATATACAAATATGTATGAGGTAATACATATATGTATGTTTTTATTCTCGATTCCCCAGAATCAGAAAAAGAATTTAGCCAACCATTCAGCCCCTTACCCCCCTCCCCAAGAAAACTAGAAAACTGCTGTACATATTATTACGTGTTCGTCCTGCGTGATAATTGATTGATGAACTAAAGACTTAATTTTTTTTTCATTGCAAATAATGTATTGTAATTAGTGTACCGGTGTTGCTTAATCGATAATCTATTCACGATGCCGGGCCAATTCCGATAGGAAAAGGCTGATGATTGGAAGGCATCCAACCATCAAATTCAGAACAAATCACGGCTCATTTTATCATAATCTCTCGTTAGCAATCCGAGTGTCGTTTTCTGTTTCACGGATCGAGCTTTAAACTTGGCGAATATATAACTTCGTAGGGTTAAACTTCGAGTGAAGAATCGCTACCACACACGCAGACAATTTTTTCTTGCATTTTGTACTTCATCACCTGAAGAAGGCTGGTTTGGCCAGCTGAAATATAGTGCTTTACAAAATATTTATAACGTTGTGTCGAATATTGTATCTTCAAACTACGTTTATTCCAAACATTTTAAAATCAACTTGATCTTTCCTACGGACCAAACGTTAGCAGGCAAATTATTGTGTGGTTTTCTTTCTAGAAATCTTCCGTTACATTGGGACAGACATAGCCCGGAATGTCATTGAGTAGGACGAGTAGAGATCCGAGTCAAAAAGTTAAAAATCATTGGGTCGTCGTCAAAAGCCTATCTCATTCTCTTGCGAGTTAAAACTGTTTTTCTCCGGCCAAGATACGCTTCACCCAGTTTGCTTGTATATTCAAAACCATTGACAATGACTGCACATGCGCGCTTAAGATAACATGAAGCAACTATGGTGAAGATAATGGTAGCGAAGATGATTATGATTATGATGATGACGGTGATGGTTATGAAGATAACGAAGATGATGGTGATCATGATGAAGATGGTGATCATGATGATGATGATTATGATGATGACGGTGATGTTGACTATGACGATGACGATGATGATGGTGATGATGATGATTATGATGATGACGAAGATGATGGTAATGATGATTATGATGATGATGGCGGTGGTGATGATTATGAAGATGATGGTGATGATGACAACAACGATGACGAGCCAGTAGTGAACTTTTGCGAACGATTGAAGAAAGAAATCAATTTCTATTAAAAAATGAGCTCAAAAATGTACATTGGGCTAAGGTTTGGTTGTTTATTCTTTCTTTTACGTTCATCTAATCTCTATTTTCGTAACTTATAAAAATATAATACAACCCTCTTTAACGTTTTCTCTCTGATTTCTTTTTTTACAAAACTACTGTTCTATTTCATATAATGCTAATATACAAATGTACAAGTTCAAGGTACTGTTATTTTTTTTTCTTACCTTCGTATTACTTAAATATCATTCGCAGTAAAAATCCTAAGCAGTCGTGATACAAAAAGTGAATTTACGAAGTTCCATTCTATAAGTGCTTTATTACAAAAAGCTCGTCTACAAAAATCCCAACGTTAAAAGTCCAATGAGGGTTAGACAAGCCCTCGCGAATCATTCTCGTTAGTCTCGCACATTATTTCAAACAAGTGGTAAAGAATGGAGTTTCATACTATTATGATAGAACAATTCACGTCGTATTTGCGCGGTAAAGATAAATTAGCCTTTGAATGGCTTAGGATTTAACAATGTTCTATTAAAACCGGTACAAGCCTTGATTTAGCACATAAATCAAACCTCTGAAGACTAAAGTTGGCAATATTATTTAGTTGTCTTAAACATGTTTCTTGACTAAAAAAAACAGAGTAGATTAGAATATTCGTGAAAATTGAAAATTGTTGTTTTATTCGAAGGAAACAAATCAGGCTACAGTGTTAATTTTTCTTCGTGCTGTCACGTGCTTTCGAACTCTTTGCTGTGCGGGTGACATTGGGTACGGGCTGTCGATGGACAGACCGTACTTCACAAAACTTGCAGCCGAATGGACTCCACCGCTGAAAAGAAAACAAAATCTCACATTAACCTTTTCACCTCCTTTCAGTTAAAAACATCTAATTTACTCCTTATATCAGAGTTCTCCCCACAGAGCGTTATTATGGCGTTGCACCGCTCTGCTCTTTTCTTAAACTGCTACTGAAGCCATTTTGTCATTGGTATTTTTGTAGCTCTAAGGGCTTTTCAAACACTTCTATTCAACTGTAAATGGATAAAAGTGCTTACCTGACCATTTTAAGTCCGTTAAATAAGCTTTCAAAATAGTGCATTTAGTGCGAACAAAATGCAAAACACACGACGGAGTTTTATGACGTCATATGGTTTTAAGGGAATAGGTCAAAACAATGGTACTTCCTAGGAACCCAGTTTAGGGGGAGGGTGGGGTATTATGTGCCGCCACCTACCACCTTTTTACAAAAAAGTTGAATTTCAGGAGCAAATATCATGCTCAATAAAATAGATATTGATAAAGTGCTTGCACCAACGCCTTCCTTGTGGAGAGAGGGGTCCATAATACAATAAAAACCAATACCCCTAAATCAGGTTTTAAGAAATTGGGCTCTGAAAAAGTGGTGGGGGACGGGGTAGGGGGTTCTGTGCCGCCACCCACCACCTCCCCCGACAAAATTGGGTTCCTTAAAAATAACACTGTTTTGACTTCTTCCCCAAAGGACTCCAAACTGCTCTACACTAGCGTCTACAGCGCACCAGTGAATTTTTAGCTCAAACACTAGGCCGTCAGCCATGCAAACTTCGCCATGATGATATGAATTTGGCCGAAAAAGTGAGATTCATCTCCTGGATTTCAAATCGTGTGACATCACACATATCTAATGAGCTTAAAATGGTTTCGCAGCTTTGGGCGCTAAAATAGACATTTTGCCTTCGTAAATTCTCCCCAAAATTTATCTTTAAAACCGGTTACAAGCGTTCCTGCGGAAATTATACGAGTTTAGTTTGACGATTTCGCTTCAGTAACCTTTAAAAAAAATGAAAGAAACTTTCTTAAGAAACAAATGGAAACAGGGTATTCCTTTGACCGAACAATTTTATTAGCGATTAGATAAACTTTTCCTGCAGTGAACTTCTACAATGACTCCAGTATCAGCAGGAATAAATTATGTAAAACTGAAGAGCAGTCAAAGCAAAAATTTGAAGACATTTCTATGGCAGACCCTCCACTCTGGTAACTCTGCTCTGAAGAGAACTCTATTACATAATACATACAAAAGAAGACATTTGGGATCTGCTGAAGATGAAAAGTTAAACTTTCCTAAAAAATTTTTCAATGAAAAGCATGGACTCTAGTTGGGAGAATTTACCAATACAACCGGCACTGAAGAATCTTCACTTACTCTACTTTTGCTCCACGAGTTACTACAATTGACCAAATATGGCGGCTGTACATTTTACCACAATGCCTTTCGAACCTAGCACGGCTAACAAAGCCCAGAGAAGGCACAATTGGTAAAACTCTTCCTTGTACTACCAACAAGTTTACAGATTCACTTTGTACGTTTTTATAAGCAAGTCTTGGTTTTTCATGCACTTAGAACTCTTGGAAACGTACAGGTGGCCATTTTTTTTAGAATAGTCAATGATATCTACGCTTTGCCAGAAACATTTTGGCATTCAGGTTTTGCCATGTTTCAACTACGGCAACATAAAATACTTCTATTTATCATATACATATCGAGATTTACTCCCTACATTTCCATACAGTAAATTTCCGTATGTTCATTGTTCTTCGCCTAGTCACGATCCGCGTATCGTCATTTCATGTGTGACAAAAACAGTACGTCCAATCAGAAGCCGCGTATTGCTTTTTTCACGTGTAAAAAAACGATTCGTTCAATCAGAAGTGAGGACGTTAATTTGAATTTTTTTCCGTTTTAACTTGAAGACAGCATTAGCGCGCCATTTCACATTTGAAGAATTGCTTTTTTATGTATACGATAAACTGAAAACAGCAAGGAAAGTGCTTTGTATAGTTTTTATTCACTCGTCGTTTCGTATCATAAAAACCACTCGTTTGCTGCGCTCACATCGTTTTATGCTACTTCACGACTCGTGAATAAAACCCGTACGCGCGTACTTTCCATGAAGTATTCTCTATGAATTACAGGTTTCCATATGTACGGCTTCCGCAATTTCACTGTCTTTTGAGTTTGTTTTTGTCGCTTGTATGTACATCCAGAGGACATTACAAGGTCGCTTGCCAGCGTTCAGCCTATTTCTCTTACCGTAAGTCAACTATTGTGGACTCAGTTGTATCCGTGTTCCCCGCCGAGAGAAGTCTGGAGAGTGGTTGCTCTTCCGTGGACGAGTAAGGAATCGAGCTATCGGCAGAGACTAGGTACGAGGCCTTCAAACCTCCAATCTCTCCGCCCCAGGGTGAGCGCATTCCTGAACTACCGCGTGTAGGAGTAAGCCTGAAATCCGGTGGAAGAGATTTGCCCTCCAAGGCATCTTTGCGGGTTTGCATAATCTGCGGGGAAAAACATGTTCCTTATCAGTCAGCTCGAATTAATTGTGCAGCGTGCACAAAATTTACTGATGAACGAGAGCGGGAACTAGTACTCGGACGTCACTCGTCATATTTTGAGTAATTAACCTTTATCCTGCTAATTTTTTAAAAAAAGTCATAAAATCTCAACAAAATTACAAACTTCAGAATTTGCTAAAGCAATAGATATTTTCAATATCTGCTTGTTAAGACAAAGAAAAGGAATGGCCACTTTGTAGGTTTTCGAGTAGGATACTTATTCTACTTCAATCAAAAGGTGAATAGTGTCAGAATTTCAACTGAGGGCCGAAGGCGCCGAGGTAGATATTCTTTAAGCTGCTGAAATTGAAATATAAATAAGCGTTTTAGTTTATATCAGCGACTGAATTCTAGAAATCTGCTTTCAAGACAAAACACCCGAAATGGTCTGTCTAACTTCTACTAATTCTAAGCCAATTAAATTGCGCGTAGTGGCGCCAGTAAATACTAATAACTTTGTAAATCAACTTGTAACAAGAAGAGCAAGAAGAGTATGGATGAACTTTTCAACATGACATATGTTGTGGCTGGTAAGTAAACTGGCGAGTTGCTAGAAACAATGATTGTTGTTGTGACTTTTTTTAAACAACTTAACTACGAGAAAAGTAAAAAGTGAGAAATCTGTTAGACATCAAGTTAGTTAAGCATTTTCTTTAACTTATCACCTAACTAGCTAGACTAAATCTTTTAGTGGCCCATCGGGCCGGCGCTTATCTCCCGCGGATGAGTCTTTGACTTCCCCTGGACAGGACGCTAGTCCACCGTAGGTTAGCCCCCAGCAGAACTGGTACTCATTTATACAGCGAGTCGACTGGAACAAAGTCGGGTTAAGTGTCTTGCTCAAGAACACAACATAGTTGTCTGACCGGGGCTCGATATCGCGACCCTAGGACTACGAGTCGAACACCGCTCGACCACTGCGCCTCTGACTAACTATCATGCGATCAGTACTAAACGAACACACGCACCAGGGGGACGTACCTGTTTCATAAAGTCGCGCCTAGCATTTCCATAGCCGTTGAAGATTTGGTCAGCGAACTGTAGTCTTCCTCCCAGATACATCTGATAACATAAAAAGGTAAAGTTATGCATTTATACAGCGCCTTTTCCATATGCATATGCCCAAAGGCGCTTTACAATGGTCCTTAAAACAATAAGTTGGGGCGTTTTCACCCCAAGCGGATCGGAGGCATATAATGGCGCAATTGGCAGCCACTTCAAAGCGGTTCATGTTTACCGGTACTCGTTTTACCGACCCCGAAAGGATGGAAAACTGAGAGAACTTTAGCGAAAAAGATGATCACCAAATTATTCAACCCTCGACCCGGCCGGGGGATCAGTATTGGGAGGCAGAAATCTTACAACTGCGCCAACCCCTCCGCTATTTCTGGTTCAAAACAAAGTTCAACTATCTAGGAGACAGAAACAGTACAAAACTTTCAACCAAAATGAAATGAGAGTAAAAATAACTTTAAGAAATGTAACAAAAAGGTAAAAAATTTTGAGCTCGTGGTTTCGTTTCTTTTTTAAATAAATAGTGAAAAAAAATTAGGATGCCATTCCTAATTACTATACTATAATAAATGCTATTCCTATGCTGTTTCTAATGGTATTGTTGTTGCCATTGCTATTGCAATCGCTATCATCAAGAGAAAATGAGGGAACAGAGAGGGCCAGGGGCGCTCCCAGTTCATGACTTGGGATATGTCAATTCAACTAAAGTTATTTATACTTATCGGATGGAAAGGTGTTTTGCGACGCGTTCTTATCAAGGCTAAACTCGATCTGTTGTTAGTAAAAGAGCCTTATTTAAAGAGGGTAACACTAGACAGTGAACACGCACTGATGAACTCGTGGCCTCCTTAGTGAGTGCAGTGTGCGCGCAGAGCGCTGGGGATTGTTTCCAAAAAGAAGTTGCAGTGTTCTATGCGGAAGTCTCGGGAAACAGACTTCTTTAAACGAATAATAACTTTAGTGGGATTGACACATGCTGGCCAAGCTTTCAAGGTCTCTCTCTGTTCCCTCTTTTTCTTATACTACTAAACATTCTTACCAGAAACATGCCAGGTACTGCATTGTGCCTTCTCATCAACAATGGCTGCCCACTATCTGATGCAGTAGCAATGTCATAACGGACCAGACGAAATGAATCGTTCCGCGCCTGAAGCATTAATGAGAAAATCGGTCTTTTGTCAGTAACGACGCGTTCTTCAACGTCCTCTCAGTACTTATAGTTAATAGTGACCTTAAGCACCAGACGTCCGTGTTACCACGGAGACCAACCGGAAACTGAATATCAGTAATTGATGCCTACTTGCACACGTCATGCGGCCGTGGTGATCGTCACGGAGGCTATCAAGACGCTTTTCACCTCCGTAACGAACACCACGGCCGCATGACGCGTGCAAGTACGCGTCAACTACTGATATTTAATTTCCGGTTCGCCACCGTGGCAACACAGACGTCTGGTGCTTAAGACCTCTAATTAATACAAGAAGATTTGCGATAGCAAACAATCATCGTATATTTAAACGCGATAAGCCTGGTAGACATAGTTGACATGATAGAAAGAGAAAGGGATACGAGATGATTTACAGCTAACTCGGCCTTACGCGTCTCTTTGGCTATTTACATCTCATATCCAACGCGCGCTCTTGCAATAACTGTTAAATATACGAAGTGAATCCAAGATAAATCAGTTTTTGCTTAAGCCAGCGGGGGTTTTGAGTTACCGAGGGTTCGAGTTATCGTAGTTCAAATGTATTACATCTAATTGGTCATTGAACTGTTGAATCCGATAGTCACTCATGAGGTCCACATACCTGAACACAGGGACAAGTTCTGTTTCGATTCCGCTCATAATACAACTGGTTAAGCATTCCATCGCATGGATTTGCACCGGGGTACCTGCAAGGTACACAAGCGTTAGCTTCCTTTAGCACATGCCAGAAAAAAAATTCCAATTAATTTCGAGCTCACAAAAATAACTCATTCGAGAAAAACTACCAACCACCAGTACGGGGATTGAACCGGGAACCTGAGGATCGGCAGGCAAAGATCTTATCACTGCAACAACTCCCCGCATTATTGTCTCATAGAATGGCGACTTCATTAGTTATTCTTCATTCTTCCCTTTTGCAAATTAGCTTAAAGCACAGCAACGATCTAGAGGAACACAATACTTACATTGAAGAGGTTACGCTGACAACCAATAGCTGTGTCCTAGGCACGTGTTCCCGGATGAACTCGTCATACTCCAAGTCTGTTACGAGTGGAATCTTCCGTTTGTCACATCTGGGAAGCAACAAGATAAAGGTCAATACCAGTGTACCATAAACTACAAGGTGACAAAATGGAACAACACGGTGGGAGGGGTGGGGTGATTTCACCGTGAAAAAAAAACAAGTTTTAAGTTAGGGGAGAAATGAGAATTTCGTCCACGAAGGACATTGTTCTTCTCATAGAAACCGTAAAACATTTTCTCCATTTTTTGCGAATGTAAATAAGAATTTAATTAAAAATGCCTCACCTGCACTGAGTGTCTCCATCCCCAACAAGATGGTCTCTAAGAGCACTGTGTAAATTCAAAGTTAAGGCCAGACAACAACCAATGGACCTTTCTAGTCGCTTTTGTATCAACATAAACTATACGTAGGTCTTGACCAGAAAAAGAAGTTTGTGACAACAAGACCTCTTTCGCACTATTTATCTAAGCTACAAAAACTTTCGCATTATTATTTCACCACAAAAATAAATCAAGACACCTACTCGGTGTTCTATTTACATAATCAAGTTAAGTGACCTGTTCCCCATGCGAGTTCATGTAGCCCAGTAGATAAGAGCGTCTGAACGGTAATCAGAGGGTGATGGGTTCGATTCCCCTTAGCACCTCAGAATATTTTTCTTAACATAAAAAGTAAGCGTGTGACAACAAGAACTCTTAACGTGGGTGTTGTTCTTAACATAAAGTTCAGTGCTATTTACGTTAAAACAGTGTAACCATAACCACTTGAGCGCAAATGTTGTCCAGAGTATTCAAACTGTTAATTTTCACCATGTAAATAAAAGTTTGGAATGAAATTGAAAATTCACTAAAATCTTAGAGTTTTCGTTGTTTCAAACTTGAACTCAAAGCTCAACTTCTCAGAAAATATATTACGGACTAATCCATTTTCTCACTTTAGTGTACGTGAGTTTATTTAGATTGAATGTAGGTTCTAGTTTATGTAGTTATGTAGTTTGTTTAGATTGTCAGTTTTATTGTTTTCCCTCCATGTACTTCTGATTTGTTATACATTTTAATATTTTTTAAAGTGGGCACCCGACTAGACTAGCTCTCGTAGTTATTTCAGGTGCCCAATCACTAAATATTCGTTTTATTCAATTAGTTAAGTTTCTTTTCTTTTGTAAAAAAACGATGCAAACAGGAAATTGTTGTTGTTGTTGTTGTTGT
>JAOBRD020622501.1:1754-15484 GCA_027575215.2 Hydrozoanthus sils
TGTGGAAGCCCCATGTACTACCTAGGTACCAGAAGATAAGAGATCATGGGAGACAGCTAGTAAACAGGCGAAGGACCGGTGGATTTGAAGATCCCTGGTGGAGGCCCTACGAGCCACCTAGGCAGTAGATGATAAGAAAGCATGGGAGACAGCTAGTTAACAAGGAAATTAAGCAATGCTATTTGCAGGTAGTTTGTTATGTAAAATGTAAGTTGTTCTTGAAAATAAATAAAATAAAATGGCTAAAATGACCGGCGGAAATGAAGATCCTTGCTGGAGGCCCCACGTGCCACCTAGGCACCCAAGGATATGGTAATGATAAAAGAACAGGACGGCTTCCTAGACTTACATAAATTTTGTGTGCTATTGTAGTAGGCGGGAAATAAGTTACAGTAGTAATAAAATACTAGACTTTTGAGCTAACCAATTCTTTATTACTTCTACAAGCAGTTCCAAACTAACAGAAAAAATCAGTTATATATTGGTTGTCTAGTTGATTGATCAAATAGCTAGCACGCCGGGACGCAGATCCTCGCCATTACACTCGTCCGAGCTACAAGTGATCAGCTTGCACAATCGACCCTGATTCTTGCACAGCCGGGTTAACAAGGGTTTGTTGCTGGAGGTGCCGCATTCGCGGAGGTAGATATATCCTTCCTTTTCATTAAACACTCTAGCGGCATAGCACATGTCTTGGCCTTCTCCACAATCGTACGCCTTGCAGCCGTCTGCTGTTCCATCTCCTTCACAGTCAAAACATCTAAGAGCTGCAAGATGATTGGTCGATTAGGGCTTCTTGTTAGATACACAGATTTTGAAACTAATTAAAACTAATTCTATAGCTGACAAGTGCTTTTCACGTTGAAATCAAATGTGAAGCGTTTGAGTGTAGCGTTGGTTTGCGTACACGATTGTAGCGCTTGACTGTAGCGTTGGTTTGCTTACACGGCTGTAGCGTTTGGCTGTAGTGTTGGATAGGTATGCACAACTGTAGCGTCTGAGTGTAGTGTTGGACACGACTGTAGCGTTCGAATGTAATTTTGGTTTGCGTACACGACTGTAGCGTGTACAGTAAACCGGCAAGTTATGTATGATTTTTCTGCCTTTTGGAAAAAGTTTGAAGTTCAAACACGACTATGCAAGGCTTTGAGAAATGTTTGTTAATTTGCGGATGTTAAAAACACTGCAAAGGGTTTAGGTTTATCATTGGCTAGACACTACTGCCATGATTCATTAGAATACAGAGTTAGTTATCAAATGGCTCAACAGTGAGTGCCTTGACTGGCTTAGAAACCTTTGATGTAAGACTTTATATATTCTGGAAGTAGTAGGCGTGGCTTGCTTTGTTCACTTCCCGTTCATAAAGGGGAGGAAGGGAAGGAAGGAGTTAGGGAGGTAGAAGGGAGGGAGGGAAGGAAGAAAGGAGGGAGGGAAGGAAGGAGGGAGGGAAGGAAGGAAGGAGGGAAGGAAGGAAGGAGGGAAGGAAGGAGGGAGGGAAGGAGGGAAGGAAGGAAGGAGGGAAGGAAGGAAGGAGGGAAGGAAGGAGGGAGGGAAGGAAGGAGGGAAGGAAGGAAGGAGGGAAGGAAGGAAGGAGGGAGGGAAGGAAGGGTATTCGGTCCAACCCTGGCCGTTTAGGAGCAGCTAAGCCGATATTTGTATATCCATAATTAAATTTGAAGGACTTGATTATGTTCATGTACCTATCAATGATGCGCTTATTTGAACTAACTTTGTTCTCAAAAATCGGTTGATATTATTCCGTCCGTTTTTCTCTGATTTCGTATAGTAATCTTAGATTTTCATTGCCTTATTCAAGCCGAACACATACTTACAATAGGTTTGTGCAATAAACAAAACCATTGCTGTAGCAACAACTTTTTTCATCTTGGAGTACGTGGAGTACACTGTTGCCCTTAATTTAAGATAAATTGTACAATAAAATAAATTAAACTGAATTAGTTCGTTCTTTATGGCTAAGATTAGTATTAAGTCTGACAGTCATTCCTTGGGTACCAAAGACATTTTTGTCAATTTGTAGAGTTATTAAGTTGTGGATGTTGTTTCACTATTGAGTTTGCTATATTTTCTTCACAACACGGGCGACATCAGTAACGGCAACGGATTCAATATTTCGGAGTAAACGTTTTCCAAGTTGATTTAGAAGATTACAGAATAATTCGTCTTTTTTGTTACGAAAACTCTCAAGTGAGCATACATATACTTTACGACCCTTTGAGTCTACCCTAGAAAAGGCAGCCGACTGTTGAAATGGATTATGGGATTGCTAAATATTTTGAATGTAAACAGTTCCTGAAACTCGCTGGTTTTGTGGGTTAGGGAAGATATAGTTTTGCGGTACTAAGAAGGAAAACATACTTTTGATTAAACTCTGAGTTCGTAGTTAGCAAATTTTTTCTAACACCAGTACAACAGGAGAAGGACGCGTAGTTGAATTTCTGGCGACAAAAGGAGCTTTGAAGAAACTGTTCAACTATTTATGCTAAAACCAGGACAAAGTTTTCACATCACTTACCTCGAAGTAAAGATTGCTGCAACTCGTTGCTTGGAATTAATGTGATTAGCAACGACTTGTTACTGCTCGAACCTTTATACTTAAAAACATTAATATTGTATTACTGTGAAATTCCTTATCGCTTAGAAATCAACAGCCACACTTAACCTAAGTGACTGAATAAAGCAATAAACAGCTTTGAGCATATTCGGGAAAATTAAAATAATTTTGTACCTCTGAATGTTGTTGGTTCTTTTGATCTGTATTATTTTGTTTATTTCTGTCTAGCTTACCCTGCTTCGTGTTTGAAATTCAAATTTAGATAGCCAGTTTTCAATTTCAAAGTTTGCCCCGTACGGTTACTGTGCTGTTCCATTGTCGTAATAATCACCTTTGGAACTACTCTGCCTTGACATGATTTGGGCGAGGAAAAGATGATTAGACAGCGAGAAAAAATTCACGCAATTTTCAATAATCGAGTATATATCTTGCATTAAACTAACGTCGTGTGCTTATTTTGATGATGTAGGTGGAACAATCAAATCTTTCCCTTTGGTTAATTGTTTGTGATCCTACCCGTTTAAAGGCTATACTCACAAGTTAAACAGTTTTTTAAGCAAGAAGATTGAGTCGAGTTTTGGAATTGTAAATAGTCCGTTTGTGATTCACTGCAATTTGGTAACAGCTTGTTTGCTGTAATCAAACCACTTCCTGTTGATCGACGCAGCTAGCTTGATAACCAGGTTTATTAGCGGTTTGAACGCTAATATTCGTGTCAATCAACTTTTTTTCTTTAGACGGCAATGTTTGTGGTTTTTCATTTTCGAAGTTGTAATAAGCATGCATTACTTGATTTCAAACACTTAACATCTTAAAAGCAACTTGTGTTCGACCAATATAGTAGACTATAATAACGAATATGCGATGAAAATACCTGCTGCATGACAAGGCCTCATTTTTCAACTGTTATTTTCACTTATTTTCAGTTTTTTTAAAACTATGTTAAGCAATTTGTTGTAGATATTATATATCACTAATATGTAGAGACACCATTAGTATTTTTGTTAAAACAAAACCAGACTAAAGAGATGAGTTAAGTTATTAAAGGAGACTCCCGACGAAGGTTTGAGATCTCAATTCTCTATCTCGTAATATGAGGGCGGCTGATGGAAACTGACCATGCACGGCAATGAATTCTGTTAAAACCAATAGCTACAAGCAATTGAGGTTTGTAAAGCTGGAGTTTGGACAGGAATATCAGAAGTATCACGTTTTGCCCTAAAAGCTACAAAACTCTTCATATCCCCGCGCAATCGCGACACTATCAAGAGCTGTTACCTTAGCAAACTATAAGCAGATTCAAAACGAAGCTTTTGAAAAATTATGAAACGAAGCGATTAAACGTTGAGGTTTGAAGTTAAGATTCTTTATTACCAAAGCAAATTGCACACAAACACCAAAAAACACCTCAAAATGTTTGAGCCAGTTTGGCGAAAATAAAACCACTTTTCGTTTTCTTCAAAATAACAATTTATGCAATTTTCTTCGATAGAGTTTTGAAATGTTTACTTAAACACTGAAAATGTGTCAGCATTTCATCCTTTTTGGCGAGTTACGTCTAAGTTAACGCTGACAACGTGGTGCCGAGTTATGGATTGCAAATTGTATCGAGAATAAAGCGTGTCAGCTTCGGGTAAAATCTGCACTGGACTATTTTATGGACTATATTATATTATGGACTATTTTATGGACTATTTTTAGACTGTTATTCTTCGACTAAATTCTTCGTACTGTATTTTGGGGACTAATTTTTCAAAACTCCCCTCCAATTCTTTCTTAATTACACAACAGTAGAACGCGAAATCGATCTAGAACTCAACGTATGAAACGCCCTAATGATTATAAAACTGCTCTGGCTGGACCACCTACTCGAATCCCATGTGTTTGTGATGACAAACCGGGTGATCATGATGACATAACGTTGTGCAAAGTACATTAAAATGCATTTTGCAAGATTTTATAAAAACTGTTTTCCAGGAATTTTCTTTAGCGATATTGTTTCTTAGAATGAAAGCCATTCTCCGCTTGTATTGTAGGACCGTTATGTTATCTATTGACACATATTGACATGAATTTATCTTGAACAAATGTATTATGCCCTTTCCCTGCAATCGACAGGAAATACATTTCAAGTGATCAGGCCTCAGATCAGATCCGGCCAGATTGAGCTCGGTTTCCATATAATCGCCCCCGTTGCTATTTTGAAAAAGTATTATTTTTCGTCAAAAAACGTGTTTGAAAAAAAAAATTATTTGAGCGATGCAAGCGATACGGTGTTTCCATATGATCGCTGCTGTCACTCGATTTTTTTCATTTCTTTCACTCGGTAGGATCAGGCCAATTAACAATTTTTGAGCACGGATTTAGTGTAATTTAAATGGTTAGGTGAAGGCTCGCAAAATCCTCGTCACACCTGCCAGATTCCGAAGGAGTCGATATAATATTCTTCAGATACTTTCCGTAACCATCTCTGGTATTTTTAGTTTTATTCTCCACATCAGCGGCACCCATGTCAGGCATTTCGCCGTTCTTCGAGCTTTTCCCGTACTTTGTACACGCTTTTTTTCATAAGAACAACTTTGTAAGAACAACGACGCCCAGATTGGCCAAAATTTAATAATAATTTAAGAACAAGCCGAGGCTTGGTCTCAATAGCAATTTTTGTTTCTTTCTAAAAACCTTTGATTCTTAACAATACGGAACGAATATGAAGTGATTATATTCGACGTTTATATATGAATTAATCAAATTCGTTTTCATATAAATGTATTGCAATTCTTTAAGTTTTCTTCGAAGAAGGCTTTATTTTCACTCTAAAACATACAGTAATTACGCAAACGAAAAAAACAAAATGTACTTTAAAATACCCTGCACATCTCCCGTTGTTTGTATCGTCCTGGTTTTAGTACCTGCAAACACTCACTGCTCATCTATTTGACAGCCGCCTACCATTCATATAAATCTTGAACAAACTTTCTATATAGGCCACCCAGCCTGAGATTGCCCACCAACTAAGAACAATAACCAAGGCTGAAACCTCATTGTAGCCACTCGTTTCATTTGGAAATATCAGAAGAGGGACATTTATTAGAGACACTTAGTGGAGGATGTTTTGAAATTGGTTAAAAAAAAATAGTCGAAAACAGTCTAAAAAAATAGTCCATAAAATAGTCCAAAAAAAATAGTCCAGTCCATGTTTACCCCGAAGCCAAGCGTGTCGACTTCGTATGGTGAGGGCGCCAGAGTGTCTGACTGAATTCCAGATGGAATTTACTCGAGAGATTTTAACGGGTTTTGCAATTGTGGGCATGTGCAATGCCACGTCGTATTAATCAAAAGACATTACATCGAATTTGGATGCACGCGGAAAATTTTGAGAGCACGAAAAGGAGCGCAATTCGAAGTACGAGGCGAAGCTATAAGCTTAATAAATATTGTGTGCCCATATATCGTGTCCATTTGTATCATGTCTTTTTGTGCTCGTCAGCCGTCAACTGGTGTATGTATTTGGAACTTGTCCACACAAGCTGTTCATCCCGTGCGACTACACTGACACATATGGTACAACCGCTCGGTCTTTCAAAGTTGTTTTAGACTGAGCTTGTAGGAAATAGAAGCACATAAGTTCAATGATTTTAAAAGCTCACTTGTCTTTGCGTCCAGCTTCATGCCGGTTGACCAATGACAATTTAATGATTGAACTTTTTAACCTGCCTTTTTCTTAACCACATTTTGATTCAAAACTTTGAGTTAATTTTATTCCTCTACTTTGCAATACTTTCAGAAACTCGAGGATTCTTTTCCGGTTCGTCAATGACTTCGTTGATTAAATTTCATTATCCTTTATTTTCTTGATCATATTTTGAATCGAAATATTTTTGCTTTGAATTTATTTTACACTTTAAACACTGGCTCGAAACGACAGCACCTTTAAAATTCCCGACAGAGAAGATTGCGAACAACAGAATTTTTAGCTGATTGCAAGGAGGCTGTTTCAGCTGTTTTATTACTCGCCAACCATAAAACTTCAATTTAGGATTTAGAATTAATAAGTCGTTACTCCCATTCATCATGGAAGATTTCCATTCACACCAATTAACTACTCTTAAAAGACAAAACTCTTTTTCCATTGATACTATTGCTGCTGTTCAATTTCATTTATAGCATTTTACTTGTAACCCAGCACGTCAGTGTGTCCCGCCAGAGGCGCTCGGTTTGGCAACGAGTCTGTTTTGTTATCGTCAAAGGTTTTTCTGAATGTGAGTTTTGAACAGTCTTGAAGAATTGAAATTTAGTTGTTAATTCTGTTAAAACGTCTGCAAAAGGCAGCAAGATATTTTAACACCGACGATTATGACAGGAATTTCTCTACCACGTTAAGTATGTCATTACGAGAATCACTTTATTCAAATTAAGATCTTAAGAAACTTGTGTTTAAGACATTAAAGTACAAGTGCACGTGTGTGACTGTCACTTCATGGTGAAGGCGTTACACATTGCACGTGCGTGACTGTCACTTCATGGTGAAGGCGTTACACAAAGGTGTCTTGCAACTGCGAAAACTCCAGTTTTTGCAAACGGGAATCACCAATTCACCATCTTTTGTGTCAATTTTAATGCCTTTTTTGCAGATAGTTGTGAAGGCGTGTTCGTAGGTGGGTGCAGCACAGCCCCGACCGTACTTCCTCTCCTGGTTGTACCCCGTTTCCAACATATTTTCATAGCAGACCTCGCTCTCGTCCTCGCAGGTCTCAATTGTGCATGCTGAGCCTGTTACTGATGCCGCTGGGCAATTGTAGCACTGTAAGCGCGGAACTGTTAAGATAGAATTCAGTTTAAACTCATTCTCCATGGCTTCATTTATTTCATTTACAAAGCTACTCGTTATATAGATTCGAATGCATGAAATGCATAAAAAACTGGTGAACATTAAATCTTGAAATGTGTAAGGAATTCTAAAAACGACGCCATTGCTCTTCGGGATGAGGTCGTAACTTGGAGTATTACTAACAGATCTAGACTTAAGTGTTGGCTTGTCAGTAAATACTTGTATTGATATTATACAGTTTGAGCGGCCCCGGCGGTTGCCTCATAGAGCTCCAGAACTCAGAAACGGGAAAAACCGACGAAATTCATTGCGTCTCCTCCACTTTTTAATCCAATTATTTATCCTCTTAATTTACTTCTGAACTGACTATCAAAAAGAAACTTGAAAAAATGTCTAGTTTGTAGATCGAGTTGGTGTGTTGCTCATCGTAAACTTCGCCGTCCTTCCGTACAATGAAGAAACTACCGAGTTGCTGAAATACTTCCACTTGAGTGAAGCGTGTATTTAGAATTTTAATTGTATTATTTCTGTGCTCGTGATTAGTTGTCACTCGCGCCGTAACAAATATTTTGCAGCAGAAAGTTTTTACATATAATAGACTGTTATCAAGAACGGAGGTGCATACTTTGCAATGTATAATTATTTTTCGAAACTACAAAGTTTGGCTTAGATTCCAAACAAGAGCTCAATCCAATGGGGCTAGGCCATGGTTTTGTTTTCATTTAATAGTTTGGGATTTCATTACTGGCTAACGCTCACTACACAATCGTTCTGGAAATAATTTGCCATGGCATTCGGGAAAGTTTCTCACTATCTTTGCACCAAGCCCCGAATTTTCCTTGACATCCATTCTACTTGTACTTTAGTCCGTTTTTTTTTTAGAGCAAGAGGCGTTCAACTTTTAAGCTTAAAATGAAAGTGAAAGTCCTATTGAAATTGCTAAACCGGCCCAAGTTAAAGCTACATGTAGCCTCTTGTTCATTTAAGTCACTTTTTGCTAATTTTATCAATCAACGTTTCTTCCATTTGATATTTCTATATCATTTCGCCTTACGAAAGCAACACTAAGGTTGTCGAAAGGTTGTATTTTAATTTTTTTACCAGAGAATGTTTTCCGGTTTTTGACCCGTTATATCGTGGTATCGTTGCTTTTACTATTTTAAATTATTACTTAGTTCTCTATTTGTTTAACCATAGGACTGTGGAGGGGACTCTTTCAATTTTCTTTCAAATAATTTTGAAAACTTTTGAGATACTCATAGAGAAGGACAAACAAATTCAATCCTTGATTTTCAATAATTTTCTCTTGTGACAGGGATTTAGTAAGGTAGACAGAAAGCTAGTCTGGTCCGGTACTAATGATTGGGTAATACACTCTTAAAGGTTTTAAACATTTGTAGTTTGTTTCGATAATAGTAGAAAATGGATAAAGCATTGTGGATGTAAATAGGATTTTTAAATTTGATTTCTTTTAACTTTCATACCATGGTGTCACTATTGCTCATGCATCTTGTGCATAAAAGAGCAATTTAAATTATTCAGTAGTTTTAAACTCGCGTAGGAATCAGTATTTTAATTACTATGACTGTAAACAATGAAACATTGTAATCGTACAAGATAGAACAACAAAAAAGTTACCAGTTTTCTGACCTTTAAACAGTCTAAACGGGGTTCCTTGGCTCTGTTGGTGAATCAGGGCAACCAAAAGCGCTAACAGAAGACGCTTATGCATTGTGACAAAATGCCAAGTTTTAACTTGCTCCTGCAAAACAATTCTTCAAGTTAGCTTTACATTTGGCAGAAAAAGTTTGCTTCGACCAACGGTTAACGCTACAAACTTTGGTTCTAGACAGCAAACAGTTTGAACTACCAATTTAGTTGGTTTACCATTATTGTGATATTTTTTTCACCGAACCAGTGGGTGACTTTTTGAGATGTAACGACTGAACTGTCAATCTGATATTGAAGGGCTGGGCTTGGTATGGTAAAAGGGAGCCATAAACAACTTAACTGTCTATCTAATATTGAAGGTCTGCGGTTTGGTATGGTAAAGGGGAGCCATAAACAACTTAACTGTCTTTCTGATATTGAAGGTCTGGGGCTTGCTGTGGTAAAGGGGAGCCATAAACAACTTAACTATCTATCTAACACATTGAAGGTCTGGGGCTTGGTATGGTAAAGGGGAGCCATAAACAACTTAACTGTCAGTCTAACACATTAAAGGTCTAGGGCTTGGTATGGCAAAGGGGAGCCATAAACAACTTAACTGTCTATCTAACACATTGAAGGTCTGCGGCTTGGTATGGTAAAAGGGAGCCATAAACAACTTAACTGTCTATCTAATATTGAAGGTCTGCGGCTTGGTATGGTAAAGGGGAGCCATTAACAACTTAACTGTCTTTCTGATATTGAAGGTCTGGGGCTTGCTGTGGTAAAGGGAAGCCATAAACAACTTAACCATCTATCTAACACATTGAAGGTCTGGGGCTTGGTATGGTAAAGGGGAGCCATAAACAACTTAACTGTCAATCTAACACATTAAAGGTCTAGGGCTTGGTATGGCAAAGGGGAGCCATAAACAACTTAACTGTCTATCTAACACATTGAAGATCTGCGGCTTGGTATGGTAAAAGGGAGCCATAAACAACTTAACTGTCTATCTGATATTGAAGGTCTGGGGCTTGGTATGGTAAAGGGGAGCCATAAACAACTTAACTGTCTATCTAACACATTAAAGGTCTGGGGCTTGGTATGGTAAAAGGGAGCCATAAACAACTTAACTGTCTATCTAACACATTAAAGGTCTGGGGCTTGGTGTGGTAAAAGGAGAGCCATAAACAACTTAACTGTCTATTTTAAATACATATTGAAATACATATTGAAAAAAATTGGTAAAAGGGAGTTCAATAAGCACAAGTTTGTCGTTAATTTGTTCGTTTATTATTCATCCATCGTACTTTCATCTGTTCACTTTTACCAATCCTTTTCTTTGTTTTAGCGTTTATTTTTCCGTACTCTTTCTTTCGCTCGTCCTCATTTTATTACATTTCCTTAATCTTTTGTTCTTTTTTCATGCAGGTTTTTTTTGCCAACTTTTTATTTTCTTTTAGTTTTGTTCAGAAAGGAGAGTAGCCATATGAGAACACTCTGTCTCACAATCTAGTTAGCGCTAACTTTTCATTGCTTTGCTTGTTTGGTTATAACTGACTGAGCGCTCAACTCAACTTGACTGATTGATTGATTAACAAAAGTGAACGATGAGTGAGAGTGGGTAAGTGATTGGCTTCTTAATGGATTGAATGCTTGAATGTTTGACGGGTTTGTCACCGTATACAGATGGTGTAACAAACCCTGTCAGCATTGTCCAAACTCGATCTAATCATAGTTTTATTATACAGTATAGCTGCAAAATATCAAATTGAAACGATGGCGCTTATGTAGTTACTGGATTGCCCAAAACTGGAGACGAACTTGAGATACCAGCTTTTGCTTACATTGACTTTAAGTTTAATCTTAGCTTTAGCTGCTGAGATGAAATAAAAAGCTTTTAATGCCCCGTGAGGAAATCCATCAGATTAAAGTTATGTCCGCCAAAGTGCATATGAGTAATGGCTAATCGTTTTTCCTATTTCCTGTAGTTAAAAAGGGGTTCATGCCAGTTTAGTGAGAATTTCCTCTCATTAACCGCTACATAGAGGGCAGTCAGTGGAACAACAAATTGGTAAAATTCATACCTGAAAGATTAAAGAAACAAGACGGGGACCAGAAAGGGTCGGGCGAGATATAATCACAAAGCTCAAAACTATACTGAAACCATATCAAATAAGAAAAAATGTTAGGTAAGCTAAAATTTCGCGGAAAAAAAAGAAATGTTCAATAAAGCAATGAGCTGATTTCATTCATGTGGCTCATTCGGTTGAGCTAAAGCTGTTATCGATAATAACAGCTCACAGCAATTATTCAACTCCTTTTTAATGCTCTTAAACCAGGGGCGGATTAAACACATGAAAAAGTGCAATTTCATGGCGGGCTAGTAAAGTGAATACAAACAGTGGAGTTATATGAGATCGTTGCATGGTTAAAGCAGAAAAAAACTGTACCTAAAGTAACTGTGTAATGGCATGCTTTTAACCCCCAACTGTTAGACTACATTAAGAAAAAAAAGTGTTTGCATAACGGAAGCTAGGATCGATACGATACATCTGGCCATTCAACTGTAAAATGAACAATAAATGCTTGCTCTACGAACTGACATAAAGTTAAAGAAAAAAATATCAGCCTGTTAAAGATTATCTTGAAAAAAGAAACGCAGTACAGGATTCGTTTAGTGTTTTCCGTGGCTTTTTACCGTTTTGTTGTTTGATAACTTCGTAAACTCTATGTCAGTTGTATCATGTTTGGTATATAATTGGCTACAAACATTTAACTTATACAACACTAAAACCTTCAAAAAACGAAAATAGACGGACACTAGAATTTGAAAAAAAGTTCTAGGCGATTTTCTTTGTACTAGAAGATTAAGGGATTTATTCATAAAGTTTGTCCTTTTTTAACATGCATAATTTTCGAGTCTACATGAAAAAAAAAGATCTGGTTTGTCAGTTTTTGTACATTGTACTGATTTTCTTTCAGTTTGCTCACATAAATTCAACATTTTTTTTCATATCCGAGTGGCGGAGATCAGTCAGTAGAAAACACCAACCGAATGAAATGCTGTTGGTTTACAAACGCGGTGAGTGCAACACGGTTCAAACAAACTGATTTGGTAAAATAGGTGTATAACGGTTTTAGAGTTTAATATGAACATGTGTTTTCTCAATCAAGCAATTTGTTTTATGATTGCCATGGATGTTTCTTTACTATAAATCAAGTATTCATGAATCAAGTATTTATACTTGTATAAAAGCGAAAATTTGCATGAGAACGTTATCTCTGTTTTGGTCTTACTTAGAACAGAAACAATTTTTCAAGAATTCTTACCTAAATCCGTTCCGCCTTTCTAGAGATGTTGGAACTGTTGTAAACGCAACAGGATTTAATGGCTGCATTTATTTTGTAGTCGGCTCTTAAACAACAATTTCCCGCAGGTGTGAACTGCCTCAAAACGGCTGCCACTCACTTTAATGTGCTTTTATAAACAAAATCAACATTACAAACGCAAAAACTATTTATTTGCTTTAAACGCAGATCATGGTAAAAATGCATCGTGGTTTGAAAGACCCTTCCGATTTGTTTGAATATTCCGGCTTCCGATTTGTTTAGATACTAAAATAGAAAAATTTCAGAAATCTGTAGAAAAATAAAATACTTTAGTTGTTAACCATTTTGCTCGTTAACATGCAGCCGTTGATTAAAACAACATATTCTTCCTTAAGTGACATAAATTCAGCTGTTTTGAAAATAGATCGATATCACTTTGAAAATCCGGTTTCGTGTTTTTTTTTTATAGTCTTACTTACAGCTCTCTCTCTCTCGAATGCGCGCTCCAGGAAATGTGCAGGAAAGTACATAGAGCCACACTCGGAACTGACTGATTTCTCGCCAGAAGTTTTTTTTGTCGTAAAAACGCATCGTTTCACGCATTTTAGATCACCTTTGATCCTTTTTGTCTTTTGCTTTGTTAAATGATTGTTAAATTAAGAAAAACTAGCTGCTGCTAAGCCCGTCACAAACGAAACCATTGTCGCTTCCGAATCCCAAAAACATTTTAAAATAAAACATCCATCCAAACCTATCGGACAAACAAGGCAATGAAAAGCTTGGAAAATACTCTTGCACGTTTGATACTGTTTTGTACTGTGAATTTCTTCTGACAGCAAAACCATTTAGCCCAACTTTGATATATTTTTAATTGTAAAAAGGTAGAACCTTGTGAATAATGATAAAAGACAAAATATCTTTATAGTTGGAGGTTAAAACATAAAAAACTAGATATCGTCAGATAGGCTGGGGGCATGTTTTTTGCCGGCAAGAAGAAAGAGCTTATTTCGTGAAGGACAAGCGAAAGATAATCAGAACTGAGGGCTGCACAATGAAATTGAGTGAACGAGGACATTTTAATGTTTTATAAACATTCCTTGTGTTCACGATTTCACATTTTATTTGTATCTGGTTATCAATTATTCGAGCAACTCGGCCGTAAACGAGTCACGTGGTCTCGGCCTGGTATTCAAGTTATTTCAGGGCTTGATTGATTGATTGATTTACTTTTCTAGCTCGATTTCTTTTTTATTTAGAATTATTTAATTGTTTTGTTATTTCTCTCTCTCTCTCTCTCTCTCTCTCTCTCTCTCTCTCTCTCTCTCTCTCTCTCTCTCTCTCTCTATATAT
>JAOBRD020622601.1:0-15483 GCA_027575215.2 Hydrozoanthus sils
ACAATGGGTGGATGTGGGAAGGCCTGTTTACACCGGTTAGAAGTGTGGAGTAGACTGAAATGTTTCTTAATTATGTTAGATAAGTGTGGAAGTGATGGGTTATAAGATATTATAAAATGGAATACGATCGGATTGTTTAGTAGATGTGTCCTTGGCTTTTAAGGCAAGAGTGCGAGAAATGTCAGTGGCACGTTATATCTGGCCAGAGAGAAAAGAGCGACTGTAACCACGTTTGAGGAGATACGTGGTTAGTTCAGAGGTGCGACGTTTGTAAGCGTCTTTAGTAGAGCAAATGCGGCGTAAACGGAGAGCTAAACTAAATAGAATAGTTTTTTTTAGTATGGCGAGGGTGACAGGACGATCTAATAGTAGATGTTGATGCTTATCTGTGGGTTTCGTGTAGAGATCAGCGTTGATTCTACCACTGTTTAAGTATACATTAACATCGAGAAAGGCGACGTTGGTAAAAGAATAAGAGTTAGTAAATTTGATAGTGGGATGGATAGTTAACAAATGTTTCCAGATTGTCCAGTCCTTCCGACCATGTCATGAAAATGTCTTCAATGTATCTGAGCCAAGTATAAGATTTAAATGAAGCTTTGGCGATAGCGTTAGTTTCGAAAAGACCAAGAAATAAGTTAGCAAAGGATGGGGCCATGGACCTTGGACCTGAAGACAGTGTTTATCGTTGAAAGTAAAATTATTCATAGTTAATATTATGCGTAAGAGATCGCATAAGTACCTGTTGGTATACTTTTGTGAACACGAGTACGTAGGAAGTAGTCACATGCATCAATGCGTTGATTGTGCGGGATGTTGGTGTACAAAGATGAGACATCGAGGGTGACTTGTAAGGAATTAGCAGGTAGTGTACCAAGGGTTAGTAGCTTGTTTAGAAAATCATTGGTGTCTTTTACAAAAGAGGGACGTTTACAAAATAGAGGTTTAAGGCGATAATCAACAATTTGAGATATGTGCTCTGTTGGATGACTGTTAGATGAGACAATGGGATGTCCAGGGTTGCCAACCTATTCTTGGTCTTTTCGAAACTAACGCTCTCGCCAAAGCTCCATTTAAACCTCATATTTGGCTCAGATACATCGAAGACATTAAAAAGACGTATTGGCCTTGCATTCTAATTCGTTTATATCAAAATGCCGCCACGAAAACAAATTCTATTTAGCGAACTTCACTAAAAGGGAACAATAGAAGTATAGAAACTATTTCGCGCGACATCACAGATGAAACAATAGAGAACTAATTAGCGATTTTATCATGTTTGTATATAGGAAGGTATGTTTCTAACTGAATAAAAACCTGTCTGACGAGCGCCTAACTCAGAGTCACAGAGAATCGATGCGTCACTTTTGATTCATTTACTTGTATAATTTGCTCTACTAAGATTAGTATTGAGCACTTTACGACGTGGCAGACTGTACCTACATATATATATATGTATAGGTATATATATATATATATATATATAACGAATATAGGAATAGCGACAGCTGTCCACGGGGATCCCCGGCGTTTTTTTCATTCAGGAACAGGACAGACATCGGATCATCCGAAAATGATTCGCAGGCTACCAGCTAATAACAAATAATAATTTCTCTATTAAAGCGGCTGGCATTCCAACGATGTTGTCACTAGCTAGTAGGATCCAAGGGATACAAACGCTTTGCTATACATGTACAAGTGAATAATGAAAATAGGAATAGCGACAGAGAACTGCTAACTGCTCCTTTTGTTTTTGTTTTTTTATGAATGAAAAAACATTTATGCTGCGAGTTGGAATAGAACCCGCGTCCCCCTCATTGATTGCTCTGTTGCCAGCAGGGTTGTCGTGATGGTGCAGTGGTTAGCATAACCGACTAGTAACCAGGGGGACTAGCTATTGACGCTGGAATGCCAGCCACTTTAATACAAAAATTATATATATATTTAACAATTATTCTCAGAAGTCGAGGTGAATAGTGGTAGAATAGAATGCTAGCGGCCTTTTGTAAGTTCTGTCAAAATGTAACGCGAGGTTTAATGTTGGGTCAAGGTGAACATCAAAGTACTTGTAGATATAGGTATTGTTAGTGTGTATGCCGTTGGCAGAAAGTTTAAAAGTTCCTTTGTTTGTTACAAAATAACATAGTCTCTGTCTTGCCCTTTTTTACGTTGATAACCAGTTCATTATCGTTAAACCATTCACATGGACTATTCATCTTCGCTAAGACTATCAACATCCTTTGAAGAGGTATAGATGACTAAATCATCGGCGTATTTATCTTCGAATGTTGTTGATTCAAAATAAAGTAGTTTTTCTTTTTAAAGTATCAGTAATATAGTTAGGTTTTGTAATGTAGTTAGCTATCTAATGTAGTTTTTGTGATATTAGTAATGTTAGTTTAAACTTACACTTACAAATATAACTAATGAAGTTAGTCCTCATTATATTCTTTTTCATCTTCTTCTTAATCATTATTTTATCTTATATAATAATAATAATAATAATAATTATAATGATAATAATAATAATAAGAGTAATTACGTAATGACAACTCCCCCAAGGGGCTTTTCGGTGTCATAGTTAAAATCTCGAACAAACACGACTACAGTTAAGAATCCCAACTGGTTGAAGGCAGACCAGTTGACTATTAACAAGCGTGGTGGATCTGACTCTGGGATCACCGAAGCCAAATCCAGTCAGTGGTCAGAGAGGGATTTATACCCGGGACAGCCGCATACAAACCTGACACTCTAAACAATGTAATCAATTAGTACGAACTATTTCCTTTGAGTCAGATAACTGAGTAGCTAACGGAAAAAACTAGGTAAGAAGCGGAGGGAATGTAGCTTTGTTATTAATACGCTATGGTGTACAGTGTCAAAGGCTCGGCTGAAATCGGCAAAGATCATTAGGGTTATTTCTCCTCTATCCATTGCTTTTATTATCTCATCACGGAGTCCATTAAGTGCTGTAGTTGACCTTTACGAAATGTGGTGGGGCAGAAGGTGAACCTCTCAACTAATGTTCAACCATTTGCCTCATAGCAAGTTTCTCATACACTTTGGATAGTTCTTGAAGAATAGAGGTGCCTTGGAGATCACTATTCGTGACTGAGTCATATACTTTGGGTAAAATTCCTATTGCATGCTCATATCAAAAAATTGCACCTGAAGTTTAAGAGCAGTAGGAAGGGAGAGAAAAACAACGTTAAAAGCGTAAACCCAATCCATGTCAGATGCTGAGAATTGGAGTTTGGATTTTTAATATTTAAGGCAGCGTAAATTACTAAACTGCAAAACTCGTCCTTGCTACGATACTGGCAATATATCAGGTCCCATGCATACTAAAGATGATAATATTGAACTGTATGGAAATTTTAGCAGCCTCAACGATATCTGATGTTGGTTTTGCTATATTGCAAAAGAAAGGAATATTACGCTGGTTAAAATGGTAACACCACAAACAAATGATTTCAATAGGTCCCTAGAATCTTCAGAGCTTCGATGAAACACCAAAGGTTGATTAAAGAAAAAATAAATATTGTAAAAAATACAAATTGGATAACCCTTATTATACGTTACTAGGCTTGGGACGAGCATAGTTGTCCCTAAAATTCCACTACCAAATATACAATATACCTCAGTAGTTTAGGGCGATGTAGATCTGTTTCGTAGGTCGTGGGCTCGAATCCAACCGAGTTTGAGTTTGAGTTATAACGTGATCTCTGCATGAAAATAATGATAAGAAACACAGACATAATGAAAATGTAGTAAAGGAAGATATTTTGATAACAGCGAACTGTTTTTATAGAAACCGAGCAGAAGTAAATAACTTCAGACGTGACGACATATCTGCAATTGCAATTTCGGCATTTTCCGAATCACGCTCCATTGCGCACAAACAAAACCTTTAAGTTGAGGCTATGTGTTCATTTTTCATACGTTTGCTGTAATTTTGAGCACATAACATCGCCTTGAAGGATTTTTGGTGCTCAGTGGAGTGTATTTCGGAAATGGCCTATTGCATTTGTTCGCTCGCTGCGAAACACGTTAATTCGTTTAAGAGTTAGGACTAAAGGGACGAGGCTTGAATCGGGGTGTACTTTTTAAGATCGTCGAAGGCTAGAAATGCATGCATGGTACTCGAATCTTTCTTTCATATGTACCGTGAAATTATTCAAATATTGAGATCATAGTACGACATCTGTGATCCAATAAAGAAATTGCAGAGTCATCTGTCAAAAACGGTATAATTAAGTGGCTTATTCACTCCCTATGGAGTTACTGTCCAGGTACTAAAATATTCGAGGAATAGAATCTCAACTGGGGTAAAAACCTTTTACCTGAGTTTAGCTTGCATCATTGTTTCCCCAAGTTCTTTTTATATTCTACGCAATTTGCAAATGTTTGATTGGAAACTTCTTGAATTATGTATTAAAAACGGCGATCTGTTTATGCTCTTGTAAATACCTCTTAATTTCTTTTTAAGCTTTAGAAGATATTTTCCGTACTTTTTTTTCCATACTCTGTTGGAAACATGCGGTATTGTTGGGAGATCGCGACAAAAGATTTGGATCACGAGCTGAAAGCGAGTAATTCAGTATATTTTTGAGTGTTCTCCCAACGATCCCAAGTGTATGGAAACACGGAAAATATCTTCTAAAGCTTTTATAAAATAACGTTTATATCCAGGTTTAGAAAATGGTCCTCGACCAATCAGAGCGCGTGTTTTATTGAATTTATTTTACAAAAAGAGATCAGCAGAAGAGCATTTTTCTCAAGCGTTAGCTAAAAAAAGTACTATAAGTTTGACCACAAAATTTAAGTAGTCTGTTTCTAGTGCTTTTTGATATTGTTTTGGATTTGTTCCAGTGGGCAGCACGCAGAACTAGATTTTCTTCAGTTTAAACTTTTCTTGTTAAGCGTCTCGGACTGTGTAAGCTGAGAGGAACAAAGGCAAACTATTTCAGAATCAGCATGAAAAAGATCTGCTGCATAACTTTTCGATGAATGAAGGTGTGGTGTATACAATAGGATAATTATTTATTCTGAAGCTGGTATTTAGCATACATTTTTATGCTTTAATACTTTCAATTTATTGCCTACTTCCTTTTGCTCTATCATATGATGTTTGCACTGATGTTAATCGTGAAAACGCCTTGGCGTTCAGTCATCATTGTTATAATTTTTATAACGGAACATGAAAAGATAAAATGCTATTAAGAAACATCTTCCAAGGCTTTTCCTTAAATATATAAGTATTTTTAGCAACGATTTGAACACGACTAATAGAAACGTTTTATCGCGACTTTTTGTTTTTATTTTTTCAAGTATATATTTATGCCAGAACTGGGTTTGAGTCACAGCAAAAATAAATTCTGTGTTTTGAAACTTGTTTGTAATTAAGTTCAACCGTCTTTTTAGCTTTTGCAGAACGCTAAAGACTCTAGCAAAATCGTCAAAATTAACTGTGCAAACATGATCAACCAATACATAAAACAATGGAAAGTGTTAGGTTACTATATCATAGCAAAACGCTAGCAACTTATTCCGATTTATCAACAGATTAGTAGATAGTAACGTAATTATACAGCTATAACAAGTGTTTTAAGTATTTTTGTTCTAGTCACCTGCTTGCAAATACGATGCTTTGAACGCGCGCAACTGAAAGCAACTTTGCTTTTGTTTACTTATGATAACATTTGCATTATCATTGTGCACACAACCGTTTCCCATTAATTATTTCAAAGTTGGTAATCGAGAAGCAAAGGCAAATTATCTATTTACAGATAAAATTAACCTGGTCTACGACATGAAAAAAACAGTTCCTTCAAATTTGACCTATGATAACGAAACTGTGCTTGAAGATGACTTCGAATCTATTTTAATTGGAACCTACATGATCGCTCTCTCTTTGTTTGGTTCAGTTGGCAATCTTCTCATAATAACTGCAGTATATAAGAATATCAACCTGAGGACAACCTGTCACTATCTTGTTGTTAACTTGGCTTTAGCAGGACTTTGTGGAACAACTATTGCAATTCCTCTTCGAGCAGTTGGTGAACTACGACATCAAACATCTCGTGTCTTGCCTTGTAGAATTACTGTGGCTGTTGCTGTATTTACAGACGGGATCTCCAGAATTAATATCATACTTATCGCTCTAGATCGACTTATTGCCATAAAGTGGCCATTTTACTACACCTCCATCACTACAAAAACTGTTTGGATTACTGCTACGATTTCTTGGCTTATCACTGCTCTTTTTGCGCTGTTTCCAGCTTCTGGGCTGTTTGTATTAAACCATCAAACTTCTGATGGAATTTGTTTGTTTTACGCAATTCTTGGGCGAGAGTATCTCCTTGCATTTCTAGTTGTGTTCAGCGTATTCCCCTTCTTTATCACCGTGCCAATCAACTGTTATATACTCAAGGAAAGTCGTCGTCATATCAAGCATATCTTTTTCCAAGAGCGTTCTTTGTCAAATGGAAAAGAGCAAACGGAGTACGCAAGGTCGATTAATGTAAAACAGAGGCGAACGACTAAACTAGTTATTGTTACCATCTGTTTCTTCGTTGTTCTTGTTGCGCCAATTTGTGTCATCGATGTTCTCCAAAGTTTTGGCAATCTTCGTATATCTAATGTTATTACAAAAATAGCCGTTTGCTTGATTTATTCGAACCATGCTATCAATGTGGTTCTGTACGCTGGTTACCACAGCGAATTTCGAAGGACATTCTATCGTATATTCAAAGATGCGCATTGCTAAGAGAGAGAGAGAGAGAGAGAGAGAGAGAGAGAGAGAGAGAGAGAGAGAGAGAGAGAGAGAGAGAGAGAGAGAGAGATAGAGAGAGAGAGAGAGAGAGAGAGAGAGAGAGAGAGAGAGAGAGAGAGAGAGAGAGAGAGAGAGAGGGCTATGGCGAAGCTGTCCTTTTTAGATGACACAATTATATGCAAACTGGACCCAAAAACAAGATTAGGCGTTCAAATTAGTAGCAAAATTTGGTTTTGTAGCTATTAGAAGTTTGTAATTTTATTGACAGATAACACTCTCAATGGCTTCGTTTTTGTTCTTTTATTTTTTCGATTCACGAAGCAAAGCAGCCATAGTATGGCAAAACGTATGGAAATCGGCTGATAACGTTTCTGGATGATTGATGTTAAAGACTTTTTCTTCTAAAATCTTAGATATCTGTTAGATGGCATGACATTGATTGGTGCCGACCTCATTAAACATTAAAGATCTAAAATGTTTTTTTTTTTTTTAAAAAATGCTGTTTTGAAAAAAATGCAATTTATTCAATGTAAAACTTAACTCAAACCGATATTCCTCAGCTAAGCTGTTTTCAACTGTAAATCTTTGTTCTTTTTACGGTTCTAAATTTAGGTAAACAAGTGCATGTTAATTTCACAGCTCAACGACCCTAACACTAGATACTGAGGTTTGGTAATTTTTTTTGAATACCAAATGCATGTACTGTAGCCTGCTTCGTAAGCAGTAGAACAATAACACAAGTGCCTAAATGGTGACTTTAGTTAAAAACTATCAATATGACAATTAGATGATCAACGATTATGAAACACTTTTTTCTAAACGGAAGTGAAGCCATCGTAAGATTTAATTATTAGGGGTAGAATTGGTCGTAGAATGTTGTAATTAATCTGATAAACACAATCATTATTTTCTTTGAAACGTTTTTTTTGTGTCATTAATATGTTCAGGTCGAACTCCTTTTTTATCATCTATTATTTCTGCTTTATTGGTTGTCTTTTCATATGTACTTGGTTCCTTTTTTAATGCTTGTTTAATTACGAGCTTGTGAAGTAAAGAAAAAATATATTAGATTATCTGTTTCAAATGTACTACGAATATTTCACATTGGTAAATTTGCAAGATCATTATTCTCGGGATCTTGGCCGGAATTGTGTAATTATAACAATTGTTAAAAAAGTCGGAACAATAGGTCTTAATTTAAACAGATGTTGGTAATGTTTAATTTCTTTTCCCAGGCGTTTCAAAATTTTATACGGAAGATAAAAAACAATGCGTCGTAGAGAGACATATTATTCACAATACGGCAGCTGAAGCACTGTATTCACCTCTAAATTAAGAACAACATTCTAACTTCATTCTTTAACGCAACTACTCAAATTTAACGGGCATGTCATTGAGTAATTGTTGCGAGGGAGCGTAGCGGGCGAGCAGCAACACTAATGGCGACGGGCTACCTGCATGTGCTCAATTGCATTTTTGAAGTGTGTTTTTGGAAGGACGGACTTGTGGGCGAGCGATAAATCTTTTTGTGTGTATAGTTAGAAATGAAACGAAATGGCGAGTATGATTGACAGGAAGCAGTTAGGCTTATTGAAGAATTAAATTATCCTCCTATGTAGTCATTTGATACATTGAAGAGAGTAAGATAAGAGGTGACAAGATGTGCAAATATCAGTAATTAGATTTAATTAATATTTTGAAATGAGATCGAACTTAAGCTTTTTGGTAAATGAAGAGTAAGTGGTGCTTTCTTTGATATAAAAGCTCATTGGATTGAATGCCATTGGACCTTGATATTTGATTGAAAATTAACGAAGCTTAGTTCTTATATACGAGGTAAATGAAATATTTTACTCGATCTGGTGTTATAGTTATGTATCTGACTATTTAGCATAAAGGTATTTTGAAAATTTGTTGAACTGTTGCATTTTAAGAAGCATTTTGCGTACTGATGTCCATTCGACCTCCAGAAAATTAAAATTGTTATCAGCATGTGGGTTTGTAGCTGTCAATGTTTCGTTGCAAGATCGAACACTGACTGACGGCGTGCTCGCACGCGAATTCCGTGTCAAAACCAGTTTGTTCTGTCAGAAATCGTCTATTGGGTGACAGTTATACAGTAGCCACCTTGTCACACACTAACATCCTCTCTCAATTACGTTATAAACATCAAACTGCATAATTATTAGATTTATCTTTCATGTTATCAAATTGTACTAATCTTTGATTATTGTTGCGATGTTCGGTTAGATCTACGGAATTTTTGCTAATTCTGTAAAGAGCTCCTAATGTTCCCAGGAAAATGTTATTTGTATCATAAAAGTGACTTTTTTAGAAGTCTTGCTGTATTTGCGATATTCAATTTACCACAACAACGATAAAAAGTCAACGTTCTCGATTGAAAATCCGACAGCCGGAAGTGACGTAGACATGAGAATTCGGCGCTGCAATACTTGCTTGGGAAACACTTTCAACTATTTTCAATCATGGATCATCGATTGTAGGGTCGGTGGTTGCTCAAACACTGTGAAAGGCGGATTAAGCCTGCACTTATGGCCTTGCAAACTTGTGCACTTGAGTTCTCAGGTCTACGTCATAGTCACGTGTATCATCAAGGCAGAGCAACATTTCCGGTTGAGAAAAACAAAGAAAAATGCTGCTTTTCAATCGCATTGTTTTTAGTTTTTGAGTTTTCGTGCGACTGTTTTTACTCATTTTACCAACAGAGTAGGGCACAGACAACATTTTGACCAAATATTTATGTGATTTATTGAGAGATTAAGTAAGACCCTCTCTCTGATTGGCTGATAGATGTGTTCCTATTAACCTGTGCAAAAGTGTTTTTGATTTGTTATTTCGTGATATGAATTGCTGTACAACCTTCGGTCTCCTGTTGTTGCTATGTAAACACAGTAGCCTTCGGTCTCCTGTTGTTGCTATGTACTCTCAATCTCTAACGCACCTCGTTCTGTACTAGCCGGTGTAAACACAGTAGCCTTTTATTGCGTGTTAATATTATATGGCTGTTTTTTTAGCAATAGCCGCCATGTTCTAAAGCTTCAGATTTTTTCTACTCATTGCTAAAGATTTACTGCTAACGACATCGAAAACAATAATAACTACACTCAAAATAAAGAAATTAAGCATCATCTATTTTTTCTCGAGACATATTTTTTCGTGCGCTTTCCGTGCGTCTTTCCCGGTTTGTAAAACTCCGTTAGATTGGAAACTAGTCTCAAGGTTCGCGAACTTGTACGTGGAGCTTAACCAAGAACGTCGAGGACGGCAAACGGAGACGGCAGATGGCAAGCTGACGTTTTGTCGTTTGCGCGCTGCTTAATCTCCTTAACAATTTTTCTGATAAAACAAATACAATAATGATAATAACCCTAATAGTAATACTACTACTACTGTTAATAATAATAATAGTAATAATAATAATAATAAGGATAATAATAACAATAATAATATTAGTAATAATAATTTTGAGAATTTTAAGAATAAGAAAATCTGTAGTACTAATACTAATAACGGTAATAATCGCATTCCTGGGTTGTTCACTTGTTGTCGTTCCCTCTGGTTTAGCTGAGAATCTAACATTTTTACAGCGACGGAAAGGACTTATAGTCTGACTTGATTCATCTTTCATTTTGTAAGAGGAAGTATTTATGAAGATAAACAGAGGATACCTCTTATTTCCTAATTTCTTGATTCATTTTTTCTGGTTTTGGTAATATTTTACACTTAGCAACTGAACCAGCCGTTGTTTTTTTTACGTTTTATTTTTCCTCATATTACGTTTGAAACTGTAACTTGACAATTTAGTACATTTCTCAAACAAAAATTTTAGATACCTCATTTGTTATTGAACTTTGTTTCCCCCAAATAAAATAATATAACAGATAACTTTATCACCACAATAGAAACAAGCAAACTCAAGGCTACTGTCGACCATATTTGTGCTAGTCTTCTTGCTGCTTCATTATGCACAGAGATGAAAACTTTTGACAGTTGTTCTAAAGTTTTAATACTTTGCGAGACAGGCTCCTAACTTTGTCACTCTAGCTGATTAAAAGTTATACCCAAGTTTGCGTCTTCGCAATTCTTGCTCCGACTGATTAATCATTCGCAGGTGTTTGTGGCAAGCGTCTGGGTTTTCCTTTTCACGTTTGAAATTCCTGAGGATAACCCTGACCTCTCGCTTCTCTCCCGTGCAGTAATCGTGCTTATCTTGACAACGGCTGCAATCGCTTTCATCCTTTGCGTAACATTCTTCTATGCAGGCTTCTCTTCTGTCCTTACAGGCCCTTACGCACTGCTCGTAAGCTACGGTTTGTCTGTAGCCAGTGCCTGCATCCATGAGGGTTCTTCCATGAATGACAGTTGCTATGACAACTAGCACGAGGAGGAACAAAATGGTCCTCATAACTGCAGACCTCAAGAAGTAGACAATTACCGCTTAGCAAAAACCACTGGAACAAATTTATTAGTTGTTAGAAGTCATTAAGGGCATTAACGACTGGCGGGACGATGACCGAACGGTTAAACTTCTAACCAAGAGGCCATGCGTTCGAGTTTGACCGATATGTTGACTCAGCTGTAAGTTCTGCGGGGAATGATAGCCTGCGATGGAGTAGGGTCCCGTTCAAAGAAAGATTCTCCTCCGTTTAATATCAAAGAAATTGCAGATATAGTTCCGTAAAATCCTGCAATTTGATTGGTTTAGAGGAGTGGTATTTATCGTTAATAGTGGTATTTCAAGCGCTTGAGAGTGGTATTTCAAAATCACTATGGCAACAAGTGCTTCTGAGAAAATGGCGGAACATTTGCAAGCGTCTCGGTTGGAAAAAAATGAAAGCCTTATAGCTGACGATGTTGAAAGCGACAACAAGATTGAAGAAGGTTAATTTTAGTCAAAAAGCTTTTAATACAGTTTTCTTTCAGCTACAGATACGAAATTTCCAGTGAATTATCTGTAAAGTCTGTGAAGTTGAATTTACACTTGTACATGTCACACTCGTTCATGCGAGATTGCAGCCGGTTTCTGTTGGCCGCTGCTTCAAAATTTTCATTTAAGTTTTTTGTAATATGAAAACTTTGAAGTAAAGATGTCCATAAAGGCGAACTGTTGTTGGTACATGTTTGTTTGAATTACAAAGTTGTGTCCTGTCGGCCACCGCTGCGCTTTTTTTTATTTTGACTAAACTCTGGCAAACATCGGAAATGGAAAACAGTGTCTTCAAATCGCTAAATGAAAAACTTGGCGGTCAACTATGACGAACTTCTTTTACAAAATCTCGATATGAAATAATAGTTTCATAAAGAAGGATTTGCCAAAGTTCATTTTAGGCAAGATAATTCATTCAGATCGATGAAGTTTCGTGAACTGACTCTGTGACCGTGGCATCACACCATCTGCTGCCGCTAACGCGGCACTAGTTTGTTTATAAAATATTTTGTTCGGAGCTTTTGGTTATAAACTATATTATAAACAAATAATAGCATATTTTGTACGTGATATTTGGCATAAATACCACTCGTGATGTTTTGAAAATTGTCCCAAATTTCACTTGCTGCGCTCGTGAAATTTTGTTTAACAATTTTGAAAACATCACTCGTAGTATTTATGCCAAATACTACTACAAAACATGCTATTACCTATACAAAGCAGCTCTGTCCATGCCACTGGTTTTGGTAATCATAACTGTTGTTTCTAAAGCCGATTGTGAAGGTTCGTTTACACACTGTCATGATTCTAGCCCTTGTTGTTTTTCCAGACTATCAGTGCTTTTAAATATGCCGTTGATTTTGGTAACACATTGTTATTCCTTGATCTCTTACGTGCAAGATTGTATTGTATTTATCTTTTAAGCAGGAATAAAAACCAACTTTCCAATGGTATCGTTCTATTTGCTAGTTAATCATGCTTTCACTAAAGTTTTTTTTGTTTTGAACACTTTAATTGTCCTGAACAAGTCGGGTAAAGCGTCTTGCTCAAGGACACAACACAGTGGTCTGGCCGGGGCTCGAACTCGCGACCTTTGAAACACGCCAACCGCTCGGCCACTGCGCCGCCAACTCACCGCATTGTACTTTAACATTAGTATTTTAAAGAAATGTTTATCATGTTCAATATTTTAAAAATCTACAATTTCAATCACTCACTTTTAGTTCTGGCAAGTAATTTTGAAATAGTAAATTTGTAACTAGAACAGGGGTTATTCCTTTCAAACGGGGTTCAGATTTAAGATAATTCTGCACGACAAAACGACCCTATTTCTCGAAGTTATAACCATCGGTTTTGCTGAGCCAAACAAACACCTGAAAACATATAAAAACTAAATACGACACAATTTGAGATTCAGCTCAAACATTGAAAAAAAAAACACTCAATAGTAACACTGTTCTTTTAAAAATCAGAGAAATGCAACAATTATAAAATAGAGAAGGCGAGAAAGAGATTACCCATTCGGCTTGTCAACAGTTTTCCTTGTAACTTTGACTTTATACTTTACCTTAATTTCATATCCTTAACAAAACCTCAAAAAAACCGTTTATCTTAAGAAGCATTATTTCTTTGGTTTGCTTAAAGAAGTTTAACAATCAAAGTATAAATATTACTTACTTTTGAGAACAAAGGCAAAAATCTAAACTCTTTAGTTTGTTCTCGTGTAGCCCTTGTATAGTTTGCTGTGTCTTCTTACAAAAGCTTTAACCAGAAGGAAAAGGGTGTACTATGGTGATGATTATTTTTCACAAAGTATCTTGACTCGTAGAAACAAAATATTATCCAGAAGAATTCACTGTGCTTCGACTTAATTGGGAAAACTTAATAAGAAAATGTCAGTCAACAGTAATCATTGCACGTATCTCCAAAAATATTGCAAGTTCAAAACAAAACTCTCGACAAATTGCGGAATTTTTCTCCTACAATAGCATCATCTAGACTAATCCTGCTTTGATTTTGGTAGTTTGCTGCTGAAATATTTGCTAAACTTTAGGCTCCTCATGAGCACATTTGTCCAAAGCGACGATTGTAACCTGCCTGTAGCCAAAGTCTTTCTCTGTTTAATGAAAGTTCTGTTGTGTACTCTACTAGAAATGTGTGTATGTAAATTTGACAGAAGAATCTGTCCGGCCAAAAAAAATATTTTGCCATTACAGCTGAATTCAAAAGGTTAATGTATAGACGACTTTACATTAATTTTACGTATTCAGTTTAACAAGAACAGCTTCTCATGAGTTTGGTTAGTGGGCGAAACCGGATTTGAATAAGTTTTTCTTATTCACACATTTAATCAACGCGATTCAATTATAATCATTGAAAGACGTTCATTATTAAAAGTTGTGTAAATGCTGGCTGCACTTTAAAGTTATTGGCTGAAAACTTTTTGCGGATTTCAAAGTGTTTACAAAAATGATTTCTCTTCTTGCATATTTACGAGCTGGTTACCTAGTAGAAGCAATTTATAAAGCAAGTAACACGAGTAAACGGGTTTTATGTGTACATTTAAAAAATAATTGTTTTACTTTCATGTTGGGCTTATTTTAAAAGCTACGGCGGTTTTTATTTTGAAATTTTATGCGTTCGTGATAACGGGGTCAAATGACTTATTGACATACGTTACATCTAAAGTGTAGTTCATGATCAGGTTACTCTCGATACGTCGAACTCTTATGACAGGCCCGGCGGGTGCTTTAGGTGAAACCCTTTGTGTATTTCCTGGCTAAAGAAAAACTGGCCTTTTAACAATGAAAAGTTATTGTTATCTGAGTGCCTAGTCTATATTCCAACAGAAATAAAAAAGATAATGCTTACTTAAGTTAGTCAGTTTTTCTACTTAGGCAACAAAGTCGAGTGTTGTCATTTATTTTTCTTGGTTCTGTAAGAAAAATGCCCAGTTCCGCATTTTCGTTTATCATTTCTCCTTACACACCGCAAATAAAGCAATATATCAATTTGTAACGAGAAAATGAGGATTGAACCAAAAAAAGCAAGTTACTCAAGATGAAAACTCTAAAATTCTCCTTTAGGTGTTTAATGAAAAGTATGGGCTCTACTGATTTGCGCATGGGAGAGTTTTTAACAATACAACTGGGAATTAAGTCCAAGTTTTGCCTCTTTGAAACAATTAGGTTTTATTGAGCTGTGCCAAGTTGAACCAAACTGTAACGATGACTAAGAGGGTGATTAAATGAGACCGGGATAAACTCGGACCGAGACCAGGTCCGACTTCACAACGACGTTACATGAGATCAGGACGAAAGTCGCCAATGATTTCATGAGATCGGTAAAACGTGCGTAGAAAGCTGAAAAAGTACATACAGCAAGTTTTACATTGGCTGCTGACAGTTTCGCTCGAGCTTAACCATAATGGATGATCGTCAACTGCAGGCGATGTGTTTCATATTGTTAGTTTTTGCAAAGGTACATGAGTTATTCTTGTATTATTAGAATGCTGTATTACTTACCGTAATAAAAAGTAGAAAAGAAAAAATAACAAAGCAGATGAGAAATTTACATTAAATTTACATCATTTAAATACAATGCCGCAAAATCCTGGAACGCTCTTTCTCGTAACTTACGCCATAATCAGTCTCTCACTAGTCTTAAACTTAAAGTCAAGCAGTATCTTAATCACCTCAGTTAATTTTCACTCTTATAAACCCTTTGAATGATTTCTTTTGTTTTTGTTTTCATTTTTAAT
>JAOBRD020622807.1:0-15480 GCA_027575215.2 Hydrozoanthus sils
GGGGAGGATGGCTGGCCCCTCCAAGCAAATTATTGGGGGCCAATGCCCACCCCCCATCCCCCGGTTCCGTCGCGCGCCCATAAATATATAATTAACTACGCAAATCAAGTTGACTGACATGCAGAGTTTATGCACGTGCATGTATAAAGGATAGTACACACACGGTGGTGCGAGCATATAAAGTTTATCTATGAGTAGAAAAAAGAGATTTTACGAGTGACCGTAGCGAACGATATGGAAGATGCGTCACTCTTATCCCGGATGTAGTTTCAGAAGAAATCTACTAGTAACATATTTTACAGTAAAACACTCCTATCTATATAATTAAGACCGTTCTCACAGTATGAAAACGAGCCCGCTGTCAATTCCAGCACAATATCAGCAAAACTACAAATTTTATCAATATTTGGAGAGTTTTGTCGGACATATGAAGGTTTGAAACTGGATAATTTTCCAATGCATGAAAAATACGATGGCCCGTCAGGCCTCGTTTCCTTCTTTTCCCCATACCGTTTCTTTGTTGAGATAAGGACAGAAGATAAATTTTCAAAACTTCATGTCTATATTAGTTTATGGGTATGTTTACGAAATACATTTTTTACATGAAAAGGGTCTGTTCTTTTTAGACATGTAGCGTGTGGCGCAAAGTCGAAGTTAATAGCGGTCTAATTATTTTCCTTACTTTTACTAACGTTGTTTAGTTAAGGTGCTCGCTTAGTGGGTAGCTGTACAATTCGTACAGGATTTAATTGAACCCAAATCATTTGCAGATTTGCACAAAGTTTTGGAATCCTGCTAACGAACAGTAACTGTTTTGTGTTTTAAAATTCAGCAACTATACACGCTTTTTTTTGATAAAAACCAGTAAATTTGGCCAGCCTTACTGTTCTTAATTTTTAGGCGATTTGAGCCTCAAATTGTTCTTATTTCTTATTTATGTATTTAAAATCGAAAAAAACTAAGCCAAACAGGTTGTGCAATACATGTGCTAATTCTAAAAAACTAATACTAACTAGTAAAAACTAATTCGCCGAGCCATTTTCCCGAGGCGATTTCTAGTCATTACAAACTGCGAAGCATTTCTTATTCATTCTGTATTATTCAGTCGAAGATCAAAGCTCAGCGAACTTTAAAAAACAATCAGCCATCAAGCCCGAGCCTCAGCTTGTTCTTAAATTGTTCTTAAATTTTCGCCAATCTGAGCCTCGTCCTTTTAAAATTGTTCTTATAAAAAAAGCGTGTAAACAGTTTATTTCTGTAATACTTTAAATGTGATTAAAAAAAAAGGAGCGATTGAAAATACAGAACATTTTACGCATTGTAAACAAACATTCGGTCAAGCAGTGTTTTGTTGTTAAACTCAACTACGGAAAGAATTAGTAAATTCACATACCATCGGCAGATGGTTTTGTAGCAGTCATAACTGTATGAGGCGAGGGACCCTGTGTTCCTGTACTATTTTGGACTTCATCCGCCACCGCTGACCTCAGCAAATGGCTTGCAGGCGGATGGTATTGCGCAACGCTTAGTTCAGCTTGCGTTAGATGCTTGAACAAAGCAACACTTGCTGCAGTCACTCGCTGTCTATCTGCAATCAGAATGCACTTGGGACAAGCACAGCTTCGCCATTTGCAATAATGTTTGTGACCCCTTAAATGCGACAATACGTTATGATTCCGGCAACGTGCACACTTGGGGACGCGTGCGTTAGTCGCTTTGATTGAGTTCATACTGTTTGTTCACAAGTAAGAGATCTTGTGCATGTGGCCGCAAGAAGAACATGAACTGACTAACGTGGGACCCGACCGGCTTCTTATCTAACATAATGGTCAAATTCTATAAACAATGGCTAGCATGTTAACTCAAATTGGTTTGGCACTTCGTCATTAGTGAAAGAAAGCGGCATTCTTCTTTCACACTCTCTATCTTTCGAGTCATCACTATGGTTTCGAAGAATTCAACCAGTTGTAAATTATAAGGCAAATTTTTTTGTCTAATTAAAGGGTTATCCACCTAACTGCTACATTTCAGGTTTTGCTCTTGCTTAAACATTATGACAAAAAGACAGCAAAATATCCAAGTATTTTCAATGAGATCGACGCATCGACGCGCTGGCCTTACTGAAGCTTTTTCCATTCCTTGTAACAATACGAAAGGAATTCAACCTGTCATACACGTACAAAAATACTTGTGCCACAAACAATGAAATGATAAACAGTTTTTTCAGAAAGCTTAGGTTTTGGGCTATAAACATAAAGAACAATTTATACACAAAGGTTTGAAACCCAAGAAACGTTTTGGCGAAACGCGACTACAGTTTTCGCTACTTCTGTTTGCTTTTCAAGCTGGGTCAGTGATTAATTCGATGATTGTTTTTTTTCATATATGTTAGTGTTCGGTAAAGGAGATGTTAATTAATGAAAAATAGCTTCAGTATCTCTTGAATGGTCGCTATGGATGTAAAAACCCAGCAGATAAAGCACGCTTGGGGCGGATTTAGTAAACAGGTAACAATATAGGTAAAGTTAGAATTGGTTGTTCTTCACCTTTTTAATCGTTCAAACAATCCATGTGTTCCATCCATCCATTTTTCAAAATAAGCATATTGAAGTGTACCAGCTTCAGAATGATGTATGGGTTTTTTAGTAGGCTTTTTGACATGCATGTGTATAGACTCGCTGGAGCCGGAACGGAGGGGGGAGGGGAGGGGAAGCTGAGCACTTTAGGTAGTGTTTTTCCATTGTCAGTAGTCTTTGTATTGTGAATTGTTGAAAATAGATCAAAAAATGCTGTCAAATTTTTCCATAAAAAGAAATTAAACGAGCTTAATTTAAAAAGAATCTTCTGCACCCCTAAAAATCACCTTCGAGTCGCCTTTATTTGCTATATATACATAAAATGAATTTACCAACACGGGTTTGATCTCAGACATGCAAAATAGAATTTCTTGTTGGTATGTATGTAATCAGCAGTTCGCACTCATTGTCCCTTGAGGATTTGTTTGTGCATATCAACCGGTACCGCTCCCTGTTGAGTTCACACTCACTTGACGTTGCACAATTTTCACAGGGTCATTTTTGCCTGGCCCTTATTTCTTGTTGGATTATTCTTTTTTTTGTAACAAGCAGCATTGTGCGATGCCTACATTCGAGTGTTATTACATTTAATTTAAATCAGAAATATTTTCTGTTCGCCTGAGCGTGGCGAAAGAGAATAGAAAGTATTTTGAGACTGATAAATTCTAGTTCAATAACTACATTTATTCATACTGATCTTTTTTAGAACAATGGCTTTCAATTGAAGGGTGTATGTGAATTGGTGTGGACGTGTAAGTTCTGAATAAAAGATTTTTAGAAAGAAAAAAGTTTTTGACTTTTGATAGAAAGTCGTTGATTGGAATTTCGGTTGAAGTAAGAGAATATACACATTCATCACCTAATTATCTTGATTTATTGTCCATTGTTTTGTGTATAAAAAGTTTCAGTTGTAGTAAGAGAATCGGGGGTAGAACGACGAAATATTTTTATGCACTCTAAAAATTCCCTTCTAATACTTTTTTTGAATATTTCTTATTCTTTCATGCACTTTATTGTAACGTTCCGTATTCAGTATATGTAGTTACAAATACCATATTTTATATATTTCATTTTCAATATTCTGCTTTTATCTCCCCCCATCCCGAAAGAAAACTATACATTCATCGCTTAATTATTCTCTTCGTTTCGCGTATTTAAACGTTAATTCAGTTGAAGTAAGCAAATTCAACTACACCATTCATCGCTTAGTTGTTCTCTCGGTTTTAAATGTTTCAAAAGTGATTGTAACTTTTTACTACTATCACCGGTTAGACAACCTAGAAGAATAAATCCGGCGGTTTGGCAAAATCATCGAAACTTTCAGGGTCTATGCAAAAACACTGAGAGAAATAATACACGGGCTTGTCGCTGTGGACTTATTTAACAAAAACAAAAAACAACAATAGGGGAGTTTATCTTTGGTCGAATTAATCGTATGTCAAACAAACCGTCTTTCATTATTCCCATTCAGATTGAACTATGAAGGACATTGCAACACGTCTCCTATAGAGCCAGTATTGAACCGCGTGGCTACCTAGGGCCTTGTTCCGTTGTGTAACCGCGCCTTTAATCTGAGTTTCAGGAGGAAGTTGGGAAAGGTGTCGACTCGATTGCAGCTCAAAATCAACTCTAAAATCGACTTTGTAAGGCCGAGAGCGCCCTTGTCACACACCCACACTCAACTCCACCATCTTTTTTCAGTTAAGTTCTAAATTGACGTGTACAGTTGTCGATTGAGACATCGATAGCGATGTTCCTTAGCACTTTACTCACTTTATAGTCTTTATTACCATCTTCATTGCAAAGCAACGCAAGTAGCTGGACTGTCTCAGCGTTTTTTTTAAGTTAATGCATATCACAACTTTGTATAAAGGAACAATTTAACTAGCGTATAAAGTTTTGAAAATAGAATTCTCCTTCACGATAATAAGATAAAATGAGGCGTATAAGTAAATGAGTATTTCAAAACTGAACCGTTTTCGCTCGAATTGAGCATCGAGATGAGATCGAAAATGCTAATGCTGAACACTGAATGTATCTGTAACAAAGAGCTGCACTTGTAGTTCGAGCAAGATCATCCAATGTGCCAATCAATTTGCGGCGTCGGCTAAAGTTTGTTTATTTAAATCGAGTCCGCTTTTTTCACACGGGTGGCCCTTTTCAAAGTCACTATTTTTGGTGAAAACAAATTCCGCGGGTTTGGTAGAAGAAACCAAACACATTACATCTTCAGTCAGTCGTACGGCCGCAGCGGTTTTGAAAATCGTTAAAAACTTAAGTAGAAATCTCGCTAATCTGAAGCCCTGTCCGCACATAGAAGAAAACTGGGAAATAGTTTATAACAAAACTGTTCAATGAGTCGGGAGCGATTAATTATGTAATTTAGTAACTATTCTACTTGTGCCGTCTTACGGTTAGTCGGTTGTTCAAAATTAAAGCCGATTAATTTCTAACACTTGGTTAAGAATAATTCAAACGGTTATATACCTTTACAATGAAAATTTGCTTTGCTTACAAATACTACTCAGAATTTCAAACAATACAAACATATTTCCAAGCCAAGCGAGTTAACGGACAGTAAGAAACAAAACTAGCATGGATTTACCCTGATTTAGGGCTCATGACGTACTTTGAACAAATTACTGGGCTTTGGTTTATGACAACTTTTCTGTAGAAAACGAGATACATGCTGTCGTTCATAAATGCAAAATACGCGTGTACTCATTTCCTATTTTTCTCTGAAAAGCCTAAGTAAACGTTTTAATTCTGGTAACATAAAACTATAAATAAACCAAAAGAGCGAATCTATGTGCCGTAATGTAATGGAAATGTAAAGTTCTTGGCGATTTCTCAACCTCGAGTACTGTGTTCTTAGCTTGTTCTGCAATTTTGGGCTTTTCAGCCTAACGTTATTCTATAAAAAAAAAGTTCTTACAAAAAAGAAGTGTAGCGCTCTCTAACGTTGGAAATACTTTTTCAATTGGAGTCCAGCAAAAAATTAGAAACCATTTTCTTAAGCTGTGGCAGTCTGAAATTGCCGATATGTTTAACGCGTCACTGTACCAGTCTTACTCACCGATACAATTAAAATGTGGTTTAAAAAGTAAAAAAATGGATAAAAATAAAGGAAATCAGGTTTAATATAACAACCGTTCACGAATGCTCTTAATCTTTAGTTTAGTGCACTGTTGGCGTTTGTGATACAACAGGCTTGGTTTCGTAAACCTTGCAATAAAACAAGCAATAAAACGAAGATGCGTAATTTTTCTCAAAATCTAAATTCTTCTTACTTGTACGTCAAAAATTGATTCTCACGCTCTCGACCAATCAGTGCGCGAGATTCACTGGTGTTGTTTTAAAATAGTTTTCTAAATTCAGTTCAGTTCCTCGTCGAGTAAGTACAATCACTGACTAATTATTCACTTTGCAAGTTGATCAATAATTAGTTTGTGTATCAAACCCTTATCTACTTTAACGTGGTCATAAAACATTAATTTTTCTCCAATTAATAAGATTTATCCCTTTTGAAAAAAAAAAAAGGATGGAAGAATTTGTTGTGAAATCTTATACGTAATATCTTGAAGTAAGTGTGAACACCAGTCCCTGAGTCTAGAAAATCTAGTTTTATTATCTTTGTCTTTTTCGTTGTTCGAAGAACGTCAAAAGGTTTCCTTTAAAAAAGTTGTGATTAGCAATTTGGCAAGAACCAAGAAGTCAAAATGGCGCCGTTGCATGTTTATATGAAGGAATAATCTGCTTTTTAAGTAAAAAATTGGTTTTAAGCTCCTTTTGAAAAAAGACAAAAGAATATTACGGGTTGTGGGGCTTTCTTCTTGTTCTTTACCAGCTGCTTGTTTCTGCCGCACTGCTTTTCAAGTTCTGATTTGAATAAAGACAAAAACGCTCATTAAATCTCTAAATTTTCTGTAACACTGCAAACATAAGTGCACAATATCACATTTATTTGCGAATCTTACAGTCTCGCCAAGGTAACCGATATATTAAATAGGGGAAGAACTTTCTGAGTTTCCGAAGCTCTTTTGGAAGAGATATCTAGCCTCCCTGGCTAGCCGAGTTGCAGTTAAGGTCTCTTGTACGTATAAACCCAAGACAACCCTTCCTAGCGGGACACTATGTAAACTGTTTGCTGCTTTTTATAAAGAATTGTATTAAAAATTTCTCGCCTCGAGTAACTCAGCTAGGAGATGTCTCTTCGTACCGTCGCGGGACATTTTCCTCATGTAAACAGGGCCTTACAGTGTCATGATTTTGCGGTGTGTGTACGGGATTACGATTCTTTATATACAATCCTGAATTAACAATATCATATTCAAAGTCGGGAAACTTGGCAGCTGTCACTGAATTTGGAGAATGTAAAAGACAATTTGTTTCAAAAATGGTTAATTTAACTAAAGATAAGCTCACCACAGTTTCTTTTATTTCCTACATTTTCAAGTTTTAATAGTGCGACAATTCCGCAAAAGCTTTAACTTTACTGTGCGTTTTTTTAGACCCTGAAATTTCATTCCAATGAAACATAAAACGGAAAATGAGCAGCTCCGACGCTGCCACCCGTTGGTTTGTCAAAAAATTTAAGTTTGGCTGATTTTGCAAATCGTAGAATTAATATTTATTCTACATATTAGGAAGTCTGACCAGTGGTAGTAATTGATAGTCTCTTTTAAAATCCAAAAAACCAAGAGAATAATTCGGCGATGATGGGTAGTTTCTCTTACCTCAACTTAAGCGTTTAAAGTCGAAGTTCTCTCAATATTCAAAATCTTCTTTTTTTCTTTCAAAAAATTTGTTATTTAGAACAAGTCTATATCAACTCACGTACGCCCTTTAATTAACAGCCATTGTGTTGCGAGAGATTAGTATGAATAAGCAATCAAACAGCAGCGGAATGCAGTAAAAGGCTTAATTGTTATTGTTGAATTTTTCTATGAAAGATACTTTTGCATGTGTGAGATCAAACCCGTTTGAAATTTCACTTTGAGTAGCAAATAATGGCGACTTCGGCGCGCACTTTTCTGAAGAGCCTTGGCGTTGTTTTCGACCACATAGTTCAGTTCAGAGCATTGCTGTGAACTTATTTACTGAAAACTAATGTTAGTTTTAGTGTGTTTCTTTCGGTTGCTTTTGACAGCAATATTTTTTATCAGTGTTCGCTCTATTTTCAAAAATTCAACGTACACAACTGCAACGGCAAAACACTGCTTAACGCGCTAAGCTTTGCTTTCTTTAAATGGCTGGATGGAAAACATAGGTTGTTTGTGCGATTAACAAGTTGAAAAACAGCCAATTCTAACTTTACCTATATTGCTATATCTGTTTACTAGACCCGTCCAAAACGTGTTTTACCTGCTGAATTCTAACAGCTATGACGACAATCCAAGAGTTACTGATGCCATTTTACATTAATTAGCATCTCCTTTACCAAACACTAACATGTATGAAAAAAAATCATCGAGTTAATCACCGACCCAGTTCGAAAAGCAAACAGAAGTTATAGTGAGAATTGTAGTTGCGTTTTGCAAAAATGTTTCTTGGGCTTCAAACCTCTGTAGTTAAATTGTTCTTTAGGGCTTATAGTAACCGAAGTTTTCTGTAAAAACTGAAAATCATTTCATTGTTTGTTCATAAACAGTTTACCTATGTCTACTGTGGATGAAGTCCTTACGTTTCGTTACATTAAATGGAAAAAGCTTCAAAAAGGCCGACACTGATGTATAAATTTCATTAAACATTTTTTTGATGTTTCGGAAAAACGCCAGCTAGCTTTTTAGCCATAATCTTTATCAGGAGCAAAACTTGAAGTGTAGCAATCAAGTGGGTAACCCTTTAATTAGACAAAAGAATTTGCCTTATAGTTCACAACTGGTTGAATACTACGAAACCATAGTGATGACTCGAAAAATAGAGATGGTAAAAGAAAAATGCTTTCTTTCGCTAACGACGATGTGCCAAATCAATTTGAATTAACATGAAAGCCATTGTTTATAGAAATTGACCATTATGTTAGATAAGAAGCCAGTCGAGTCCCACGTTAGTCATTTCATGTTCTTCTTGCGGCCATATGCAAGGTCTCTAACTTGTGAACAAACAGTATGAACTCAATCAAAGCAACTAACGCACGCGTCCCCAAGTGTGCACGTTGCCGGAATCATAACGTATTGTCGCATTTAAGGGGTCACAAACATTATTGCAAATGGCGAAGCTGTGCTTGTTCCAAGTGCATTCTGATTGCAGATAGACAGCGAGTGACTGCAGCAAGTGTTGCTTTGTTCAGGCATCTAAAGCAAGCTGAACTGAGCGTTACGGAGCACCATTCGCCTGCAAGCCATTCGCCGAGGTCAGCGGTGGCTGGTGAAACCCAAAGTAGTACAGTTACACGTGGCCCCTCGCCTAATACAGTATTGACTGCTACAAAACTACTTGGCAATGGTACGTAGTCCTTTTCTGTAGAATTTTACAGCGTTTCAACTGTGGGGTTTAAGCAATGGTCCGTGTAAGAACGAGAGAACCTCCCATTGTTCTGCGGCATTTCGCTTTCCCCACACCAGAATGTTTAAATTTTCATACTAAGAATACATCAATCAGTATACAACATAGTTTTAGAGCAAAAAGCATTGAAATTCTATTTTAAAGCAATTTTTTTTTTGTGCTATAATATTTAAGCCAATCATAGAACTCCAAAAGAAAAGCGAATAAAATCTTTTTATTTTCAATGTTCCCCACATAGAATGAATTTTTCTTAAATTTAAAAACATAAATGTTTCAATTAGAAAGGAAAGAATGAGCGGACTGGAAAGAAATACATCAGCTTACTTATCAAGATATTGTCCATTTTCAAAATTTAGCCAATCAGATCAACAGTTTAATTAATACCGCAATATAGCACCTTTCTGCATTCCATTGCCGTTCACCTCTCTAGTTCTTACTCGGAACGTTACTTAAAAACAAAACATGTACACTGCTTGCATAACAGGAATTTTTAAGAGGCCTGTGATATCAGTCGTTCCCTTACTTAGTTTGTTTAAATTTACAACACCTTAAAGTTACTATTTTAGCGGCTATTAATGTTGAAAAAGTCGCTAATATTCAGTACTCGCTAAGGTTAGTAAGCACTAACATTGAGCTCTACCCCCTGACCCCTACCCCCCCCCCCGCGTGAAAAAGAAACAATTTTTATAATGCATTGAAATCCATTTCAAAATTTAATGAATGTTATGCTTGATTGTCTATGATCCACGACTTCTACATCATCTACGCTTTGTTGTGTTTCTTAACATGTAGTTTCATCTAACAAATGTTCATTGTAAATCCTTAAAATCACTGAAATTAGTTGTCACTAACTTTTTCTCAGACAAAGTCGCTAAAAATAGTAACCTTGGGGAAGAAGTCAAAACAATGGTATTTTTAAGGAACCCAATTTTGTTGGGGGAGGTGGTGGGTGGCGGTACAGACCCCCTACTCCACCCCCCACCACTTTTTCAGAGCTGAGTTTCTCAAAACCTGATTTAGGAGTATTGGTTTTTATTGTAATATTGACTCCTCTCCCCACAAGGAAGGCGTTGGTGCAAACACTTTGTCAGTATCTATTTTATTGAACATGATATTTACTCCTGAAATTCAGCCTTTTTGAAAAAAGTTGGTGGGTGGCGGCACATAATACTCCACCCCCCTAAATTGGGTTCCTAGGAAGTACCATTGTTTTGACCTTTTCCCCTTAATTACTGTACTCGGCCCGTTGCGCGAATATATGTGTGGTGTAAGTACCGAGCAATTAGAACAGACGAATTAAAGGTGCTGCAGGTTCAAGTGTAAATGCAAAACCAACTAAAAAAAGTGAAACAAAAAGTGGTCAGCGGTTGGGGTTGGCGCCCAGGGCTGGTTTGAAAGATGCGAGAGTTTCCTGTTAAATTATTCAATTAGTTTAGCAGCGGTGCATTCCACTCTTTTACACTCCCAATAGGGAGGAAAGCTCCCCCCCCACTCCCCCAACAGAAAACAAAGGTCCACTTTTTTGTTGACCAATTATTGGCAAAAACAATGTCTTCGCCTGTATATTTCGATTCTAAATCGACTTTAAAGTTCAAAAATTTGAATAATATTCACATTTTTAAGGTTGTTTTTACCTGCCTGTTTTACATTTCATTCTCAAACAACCTCACTTTCCCTGAGCCTTCGGCGCGCATTTGGTCCGCCTACTCGTTCAGTCCGCACCCTCCCGGAAAAAAACCTGGCTACGGGCCTGTTTACTGTTCTAGATCTGTTAAAAACTATATATATATAAATGTTGCTTGTACTATCTAAGTTAGTAAAAGAGCGCGTGACACGGGTTTTTTGTTTAATGTAGTTTGGAACTTAAACTGGGCGGGTAATTTTGACCGTTAATTATAAGGGAAAAGGTAGAAACAATGGTACTTCCTAGGAACCCAATTTAGGGGAGTGGGGTATTATGTCCCGCCTCCCACCACCTTTTTTCAAAAAGGCTAAATTTCGGGAGAAAATATCATGTTCAATAAAATGGATATTGATAAAGTGCTTGCACCAACGCCTTCCTTGTGGAGAAAGGAGTCCACAATACAATAAAAACCATTACCCCTAAACCAGGTTTTTTAGAAATTGAGCTCTGAAAAAGTGGGGTGGGGTTGGATAGGGGGGTCTGTGCCGCCACCCACCACCTCCCCCAACAAAATTTGGTTCCTTAAAAATACCATTGTTTTGACTTCTTCCCTAACAAGTTAAAGTATTCATCGTGAAACACTCTGTATATCTTATAATTGTTTCGAGTAACTTCTTCTAGTTTACAGAGTTTCACTTCAGCTATTACCTGTAAATTGGACAGCAAGTTTAAGGAAATTTGTAAACGTTCGTCAAGTGAGCTGAAATCAACGTCCTGAGTAATGTACAATTTCGCAAGAAGATTTGCGGGCTAAAATAATATTGAGACTTATACACGCACATACACAACACATTTTTCCATGCCTACGCTCTCTAAAGGCATTATGTAATCGTGTTCTAACTGTGGGTTAGAATTGGGCAGTCCGTTTGGTTTTTTTGCAAAAAAACATTAACATTATTGTATTGGGATTTTTCAGAATCAAATGAGTGCCAATACTTTCCTGCCATTAAAAAAGAAGTAGACGAGTATTCAACATACCACATAGATGAACCCAGCTCCCCTCCTGAGGAACGAACCCGCGAGTCCTCTCCGATAGAAGATGAAAGTTTTACAACGTCATTTCCGCTCCTCCGTAAACCGGAAATGCAATCATTTGATGAAGCAGGAGAAAAGTTGGCGCTTGAAAGACTCAGTGGGTTGGCCAGTTTTTCTGATGAAGACGACTTTGATTATACAATGAAGCTACTGCGGCAACGAGTAAGGAACGCGGTCGCAGACGACCGAGGCGCCCCGGTGCCAATCGAAGTGTTATCGCGCATTTTTCCAATGCACAACCGAGTAGTGCTGGAGATGGTCCTCCGAGGCTGCAACGGCAATCTTGTGCACGCCATCGAATGCATAGCGGCAAGTAAAGGGCGTTGTCAGGATGAAAGCATTTGCTCGGCCAGGGGGGACATCTTCAAGGTTGACAGTCGCGAGTCACTGCGTAGTGCCAGTTCCCTCACCCCTCACTCAAATGTGCCAGTTCCCAGGCTCATTCCACGTCTGGTACATCACAGGTCATCCCGACCCCCGCAGAGATCTCCAAGCATAGTCGATCTCTCTAAACAAAGACAGAACACTCCCTTTGTTGAGCGCACACCCAAGATGGATGGGAGACTGGACACTACCTCGTGGCAAAATGAGAGCTGTAATAAAACTAGCGCCAGGCCTTCAGCAAATGGCCCACCCCCGTTGTAGTTCGCCCAAAATTAAGAATCACGTGGATGGAGCCAATCCACTTGCATACGGGCTTTTTTTAGGTGTTTTGTTTCCCACTTTTTTCTCTGCCCAACAGCACTAAGGGAAAGTATGGTGTATTGCTAAATTCTCCCAAGTTGATCCCATATTTTTCATGTTACCAGTTTAGGAGAATTTTGATCTTTAATAATTTTCTATGATTAATCAAATTTCATTTTCTCGTAACAAAATGACCTGCTTTTTGTCAGCTACTTAAGGAGAAGTTGGATGTTGATAAACATGCTTGGGCTGATAGGGTTAGTTTTGTTAGCCCTGTCGTGTAACACGTGCCTCGTGTTTGGGCTAACAAAACGTGAACTGACTCAAATATTGATATAATAATTTATATATAATAAAATATAAGTATAATAAAAACAATGGGTGTGATAAGATAAAACAAAAGGATGGATGAAAAGACAGTGGATAAAAAACATCAGTAATTAAAAATGAAAGTTCGCTTTGTTTTTACCCTTACTTCATAATTATATTCAGAACATCATCCTTGCTACGGACGATTGCGTTAGCCGGCCTAAGAATTCCGCTACGTTTGATTTTAGTTATTCCCAGATGATGCCGTAGACCAGCGAAAGCTTTGGAACATCGTTATTAGAACTTTTAAACACGAGGTTCCAGTATAAAAGGGTTAGGCCCGCTCCCTTTTTATGAAATTTGAATAAATTTTGAAATGTAATGGCGGCCATTGATATAAGAAACGACCCACTTTCAACTATTCGAGGTCATTCTTACCATAATCGGGAAACAGTTCCATTGTTTTAATAGTAAATAAAATCATTGGCATAACTGTCATTCTAATAGCATGCGTACATCGTGAAGAGCTGCTAATAAAAATTAAAATATACCATATTTTTCGCCAGAACATTTCGAAATTCGCGTACGCTTCGATTCACGAGACCAAATTAGACAAACAACGTCGATCCAGGCCCGTATTTTGTCGTTATTTTATTCGGTGAAATTTTGCTTTAGGAACTAAAATTCATAGACATAACAATAAAATCAGACAAAGCGCCGAAAACTCAAAAGTCAGTATGAGCTGTGTACAACTGTAGATTGTTTGCTTCATTTTGAAATAATACAATAATTACTGATGTTTGGAGGGGATTTACAGTACAGTACAGTACAAGAAGAGTAAAGCAACGGGTCAAATTCCAAAAAAGGATTACTATGCTGGTTATAAAGAGTAATTTTATCTTCTGTTCAATCCCATCATTTCATACTAAATGATAAAAATTCTGAAATGATCAGGGCCGCAGTGATCATGTAGGCAACTACACTCACGCGTATATTTTGTTTCACGCTTTGCTGTTGAGGCCGTGATTTTTGTATGTTGGAGCCGTCCATCTCCAAGAATAAATTGTCCTTCTGGTGTGACGGAATTTTATACAGTGATCTGAAAGAAAAAGGTTTTTTTTCAAGGCTAGCCAAGAAACGTTGGCAGATCGAAGTAAAACATTTCCACAAGAACAAATCCATGACCAAGGTCGAAGCAGGCAATTCAAACGGATGGAAATTCCTAAAATGCCGCGAGAAATAAAAAAGAGAAACTTCAAACTTTATATATATCTTGAACTGTTTTAATATCTGAGCAGTGCTGGTTCGCTCGCCACCTCAGACAGTTGCGCGTTTCGCCAACGTACTGTTCATTACACTTTCTGCAGGTTACCAAATAACAACATTAGACGTTTGGCATGTTGTGTGTTGTCACAGTGTTACACTTTCACCGATTTCTGAGCTTGTAATGGACTGCTCAAAATTGCCGTAGTTCTTGCAGCATTAACTTCTTGGGTCTGCTTTGCAAGGCCAGAAACCCGGGTGCTTATTAGAGAAACTCTTGTTGGTTTTGTGTTTGTGTATCACGTGGATCTTGAGGCTCCTGTTTGTTAAAAACGACTTGTCGCAGATTTGGCAACTTGTTTCTGTAGGGTCTGTGATGCCGTTATCCCTCGATGGTTGCGGTTGGCTGTGTATTTGGCTAAGCGCGGGCTGAGGAGTGGGTAATGGTAAACGCTTGCTAGACAGTAGCTGTGCCAAATCCTTATCGTTACGGTACGCAATTAGGACCGGTTCTTGGAATATTTCCTTGCACCTCATTTTCTCCTTAACAGAGGATACAAAAGCAAAGTCATCAAGGATAGTATCGTGAAATCCAGAAGAATTACAAGGGAGGTACAGGCCAGAAACCCGGGTGCTTATTAGAGAAACTCTTGTTGGTTTTGTGTTTGTGTATCACGTGGATCTTGAGGCTCCTGTTTGTTAAAAACGACTTGTCGCAGATTTGGCAACTTGTTTCTGTAGGGTCTGTGATGCCGTTATCCCTCGATGGTTGCGGTTGGCTGTGTATTTGGCTAAGCGCGGGCTGAGGAGTGGGTAATGGTAAACGCTTGCTAGACAGTAGCTGTGCCAAATCCTTATCGTTACGGTACGCAATTAGGACCGGTTCTTGGAATATTTCCTTGCACCTCATTTTCTCCTTAACAGAGGATACAAAAGCAAAGTCATCAAGGATAGTATCGTGAAATCCAGAAGAATTACAAGGGAGGTACACTACAAACTCACGAGGAGAGACCGACAAGCAACAGAGTACCTCTCGTAGCCACATACATTGCGGCACTCCCAGATCTTAGCAGGATGGTTAGAGGCTACAAAGCCATACTGAACATTTCGACGAGATGTAAGGAAATGTTTCAAGAACCGGTCCTTGTTGCGCAACTGTGCGAGATGGGAAGCGAACCAGCACCGCTCAGGATATCAAGCTCGGTCAGAAGAATATTCCCACGGTACGGCATTTTAGAAAATGTGGACTTGACACTTCAAGCTGACCAAACTTGAGCGAGTCACGAAAGAAAAGCACGGGAGAGTTATTGGATCTGCAATCTAAAACCTTCCATGTCTTCCATTAACAATATGATTTAGTTATGCCTGATGATAATTTAGTTTATTTGCATTTGTTTTTTTTGCATACCATATCGTTTTATA
>JAOBRD020622913.1:0-15478 GCA_027575215.2 Hydrozoanthus sils
TGTAACCTCTTCATTTTCTTTCAAATCAATACCTCGCTTGAATCGTTCCTGTATCTGTTTTATGACACATTCCTCCAGGGTGCAGCCAAAACGTTATTTTAACATTTTAACTTTTTACGTGAAAACCGCAAAGCATATTTTATAGTTTTAACATGACACGTTAAAGCCTAAAAGAAACTAATAATAAGAATGTTTAGCATTTATATAGTGCCTTTTCCATAGCCGTAGACGCTCAAACTCAAAGGCGCTTAGTAATGATTTACACAGTTGACTCTGGTATTAAGGGTCTTAGATAGTCCGCTATACACGGCTCACATTTATATCCATAAGAGTTTCCCTCTGTTAGTAGAAGAGACAGACCAGTCGACGCCGGGATCTCTTTGTCGACAAGTGTTGTGGGAGATCGAGAGATGTGGCCTATGGGCCTACGTCCTTATCCGAGAAGACGCGAAGGTCTAATAACCGTTTGCAGATGTTAGAGCAAAGGCAGTACCTTCTCCTCAGTTATTTTAAGGCCTTGAGTGAAGGTCCGGCACCGGGAATCGAACCCGGGCCTCCCGCACGAAAGACTGGCGCCTTACCAACTAGGCTGACCAGGCGGCGATAATAAAGAACGAGTAATTAAGTTACCCGCTAAGCATATCCACTTTCTCAATACATTAGTTATTATTCGATTTCAACCACACATAGAAATAAAAACATTAATTTAAGAACAAAGTGAAGCTCAAATCATCAAAAACGTTAAGAACAAGTCTCTACATGCCATGGTCTTATTAAGAAGAAAAAGCGTGAAATTAATGTTTGTGCAACATTGTCGGATTGATATCCCGAATTGAAATAAGTAAAATACTCAAACAAAATAATAACACATGTACATCTTATAAGAAAAGGACAAATTACTGTATTTTGATTGCGATATACGTAGGGACATTTATACCTATATATTCGATCCACGTGGGTTATAGAAGAAAGAAAACGTAAGCACGAAACACACAAACACAGATCTATACATCGCGCAGTAAACTTAAGGTACGGTAATCATACGAGCAAAAAAATCCTCCAACTTGTCTCGCGCGCAACATTGCTGCAAAACATTGTTGAAAAACGTTAACGATGCTGCGCGTTTTCCACCCGCGTACAAGTTTGTCATACAACAATACTAAATTGTTGCCGTTGATCAAATCCTGACTTCTGAGTGGCGTGCTGACGACATTTTGCTTAGTCTACGTATAGCCGCTTAAATTTTGTATTAAGATCCGGTTGATTGGCTGTGCGGAGACTTGCGTCTGCACGCAAGCGGCTACATTTTGCTGTGAGACAAGTTGATCGATCTTTCGTGGTGAGATCTAGAATACGAACAGTGTCGAAAAGTTTTGTTGCACAAAGAGAAAAGTTGTACGCGAGTGGAAACGCGCGCAGTATTGCTTTTCAACATGTTTTGCATCAATGTTGCGGGTTTTGTTGCTCGTATTACCGTACCTTAAAAAAATAATTATTAGGAATGAAAAAAAACTGCGGATTATTTAAAAAATGCCACGTGACCAGTATTTAACTCACGTGTTTTCTCTGTGTGCTAAAACGTCTCTCCCGCTGTACCGATTAAACTTTAGCTCGTGTTGTCATAACAAAACCGTTCTTCTTACCTACACAATGACTGAAGGAGTCCCCGGCGGCTTTGAAGGTTAGCTTTTCTCTTGTTTCTTCTTCATCAAACGTGGCTTTTTTTGCGACAAGAAACACTAGCATACTAGTTAAATGCATGTTTTGAGATTGTGCCGATTTTGAGAACACTATAGTTCAGTTGGGTATGCGTCGCTGAAAATGCCTCCTTAACTAATCAAGGCAGGAGGTAGGTAGCTCTCGTTCTTTAACTAGGTTTTTCTGCAAGAAACGAGCAATTCCCCCTAAAATAGCACAGATCGTTTGTACATTAACGAAGGCGAGACAAAAATATGCAAAGCATAGCTACACATCCAAATCATTCGAGATGTTTGTTGTTATTGTTGTTGGCAAAGCAACTTATTGAACTTTCTCTTTTCAGTAGTTGTCGTTTATAACTGAATCCTATTAACGTTAACAAAAGTTTATCGGTTCATTCGTATTTTTGGAAGATTACTCTTCTGCAACTCTATTTTGCCTCTTGCAGATCTGCCTTGTCGCGAAATGTCAGCTTGAAATTCACTCCAAAATCATTCCGATGAGGAGCTAATTTCTAAAGTTCGCTCTTGCTTCATGCTTGTTGCAAAAAAAACTTAACAAGTTCTATATCGACGACACTTTAGGCATCAAGTCATCGTCAGATAATCTGGCGCGATTCGAGACTGCAAGAAAAAAAACTACATATTTTATATATTGTTGCTTGTTCTATTTCTTTGTTCTGTTTCTGATAGTAAGATAACACAAAAGAAACGAGTGAGAAACTTTAGTTAATGTTTAAAAACTATAAAAAAATATATCCAATAGGGCAGTCTTCGCCCCTCTCTACCCTCGGCGGAATCCTAACAGACATGCTCATATATATAAAGAAACATTGTAAATGTACACTGTAGTCTTAAAAATGGTTTTAAAAGTTTCAATGTGATTTACTCAAAAAAAAAAATAGAACATACGTGAAATGAAAAAAAAATGCCTTGAGTTTGCTTGAGAAGATGTTGTTTTCAAGGTTACAGCTGCCCGCACTGTATTTATTATTCATTACTTTCGTTTCCAATTAAGGGCTGTAGCTATCTATCAGTGAGTAAAGGAAAATAAGTTTGTTGATATATCATCACCTAAGTAAACGGAGTTTGCAGTTATGTTCGCTGGATTAAGAGCTGTGAAAGTAAGAAAGACTTCAATTGGTACTGAATCAATTTATTTTCACCCCCAGGCTCCACACTGTTGTTGCAAATAATCTATTTACGTATTCAGTGTTTTCAAATACATATATGTTACATAACAGCAATACTAAATCGTTCGTCTTATTGGGTACAGCAAAACAAATTAGATTGGGCTAACAGGAAATTGAGAAAAATTGGTTTAAAGGGTATAATTTTACGCCAGTGCCGTCGGCATTATAGTCGCTGCAGTCATTTATTCAGTCCGCTGTTACAACCTCCATTTCACATTGTAAACTGAAAATTAGTATAGATAATCGCGTGGGGCCGAGTAAAATTAAGGATTAGTTTCACGAGTGTTTTCAACTTTTTCCAAAAGTTGATACTAATCCTAAATTTTACGAGGAACCAGGCGATTACATGTTTATGACATCGAGGGCAAAATTCTTCATTCTCCGCGGGATCCCAAATGAAACAAAATCTTTGCAACCTCTGAAAACATTCGGAAATCTTAGAAACCGTTTTTAAGGCATTTTTATGATTTTTAAAAAAGTTTGGAAAATCTCTGGAGGTGTTCGGAAACGTTCGGAAATTTTCGAAAATCTTCGGAAAATGCTTCTAAGGCATTTTTGAGACTTTTTGAAATTTTCGGAAAATCTTCGGAAATTTTCGGAAGTGTACCAGCGACCAATCAGCGCTAAGTAATTTTGCCCGGAATTAAGAAAAAATGCCCCCGCTGTTGTCCAATCAGCTCGAAGTAACTTTGCCCTCTATGTTATAAACTATTATAACACTCTTTTTTTGAGAACATCCAATTGTTCTTAAAATGTTTTAAAACAATTCTCCATTCGTACAAACTGACAGGAATCTCAACTAGCAAATATACTTTTATGAACTGCCCGTTACCTTGGCCGACAAGAAAGAAATACAAGAATAAGTAAAAAAGAAGCAAAAAATAACAAACTTGTATATGCTTGCACTTGTTAGCCGAGAAAAAAATTTCCATAATCTTGTGCAGTATCCAAAACTTAGTAAAAGTTCCTTGCGTTTCCTCTATCTAGACTACGAGCGGTCCCTATTTCCCTCTTTAGTTCGTCTATAGTTGATATATACGGACTGGTTAGGAAACCATTGTTGTATGTCTTTGTTTGCCATTTTCTTTTGTTTTCTGGTCTTGACCCTGCACAAAACATGTAGAAAACACAAAAGCTTTTGAAATGCAAATCAACAAATAGCCAGTCAAAATGTGCCCGGCTTTTCTAACCAATATGGTTCGTCGAAGATAGTAAATCAAGTTGGCAGACGCGAGAGAACTGGGACTAGGTCGTTATTTTTTGTCCTAGTCCCAGTTTTCTCGCGTCCGCCATCTTGATGCTCTTATAAAAAAAAAGAGTGTGATCTTACTGCGTTATCGTTCGCACGCGTAAAGCTTCAAATTTTTTTCACAATTTGTCAATGTATATCATTCGCTGTTGAAAAATGAATTAGAATCTTTCTTTTTATCCATTTCACAGAGGAGCGGGCAGAAAGACAAAAGCACAAAGAGCACGCAGACATGTTAAAGAACGACCAGCTCGATGAAAGCGAGCACGATCAACAAGAAATGGCAAGCAAAAGATGGAAAAACGCATCAACGCGAATGGTAAAGCAAAGTCGCAATCTGCGCTTGCTTGGAGGCTCGTCTGCGTCACGCAATTCGTCCATGACCGACCGTGACACAGGTCACACGGATGTCACGAACCTCATGAAGAAGATAGGAACAAAAAGCAAAGCGACAACTCGGGAGGAGAAAGAGCAGTCACTGCCTCGACTTCAAAAGACTGGCGAACGAAACGAACGGGCCAGAAGTAGTTCAACCTCAGAAGATGAAGGAGAAGAAAACAATTGGAGTGCACTTACGGAACCACACAGGCAAGTTGTTCAACAGCGAGTAAAACAAAGACTCAGGAAAGATGTTGAGATCTTGGTGAGAAAACTCGCAGAGATTCAACACGAAAATGACCAGAAACGATCAGAAGAGGAACTCAAGTTAGCTTTGGAACGTGTTACCAAAGCGCGGCAAAGGGCACAGTCGATAACTTCCGTCGCTACAGAACTGAAACAAAGACTTTATGCAGAGCGGAAGTTTGAGACCACTGAGTTATTTCCAGAAACCCAACTTGCACTTCCTGCAGCCTCCGAAGCCCTCCCAGCAATAAGAGAACACACTTCCGGCTACAACGAAGCCAGTACGAGCCAGGGTACGGTGGAACTTAAAAGGCGCCACGATGAAGTTGTTCAAGAGCTAGAGGAGGAGAAACAGCAGCGCAGAGAAATGGAAGCAATTTTATCGGATCACCAGAATCTCATTGAAGAACTAAGAGAAAATATGCACTCACAGATGCAGTACATCATAGAGGAGCAGAACAAAAGATATGATGAACTCAAAGATCTCATATTAAAGACCACTTCTAGGGAGCATAAACGGTCCTTACGTCCGAGCCCTAGTGACCAGGCTTACGTCAGCCTCGACGGCTCTTCGCACTCGAGCTCCCACGGGCAAGAAGAGCCGGAACAAGATCAAGACAGCGACGAGGAAAATATTTTGCGCGACCAAAATGTACCTCGTAAACGACCCCAGCGGCGCCGACCCGATCAACGTGGAAAAAGTTGGGACCAAGGGGTCCCCCCTGGTACTCCACATTATTACATTCAGTAACGAACAAAATGATGGATACATTGTTAACCTTTTCACCCCCAAAAATCCCAACTGATGAGTTTGCAAATTCCCATGACTCACTTTCATAAAGTGTATTCGAGTAGTTGAGAATTTCGCAGTTCATCTTCCAGAATTTTTGGTTGGTGACAAACTTCGTATTCTCAGTTCTGATCAGGTTATTTTCATTTGTAACTGTAAGATGATTGTATATGTTGACAAGTGCTGAAGGAGTGAAAAAGTTAATATGCCAGGAAACTTGTCGAGTCCGCCATCTGTTTGACTTCTAGTTGGCTACCAACTGAAGGGCATACATTTTTTCATGTAACATGGCAAGTTTAGGAGTAGAAACTTTTATTATTCCTCCACATTGATTGTGGAGTCAGGATGGCCGAGTGGTAAGCGCTCGTACTTCCCACCTCTGTGCTTCCGGGATATATTTGGGCAAAGATTTGTCACTTCTTCCGACTCCGAGGGTTTTTTTCCGGGTTCTCTGGTTTTTCTCCCTCCACAAAATCAACTTTTACGCCGAGATCTGTGCCGAGTGCCATATGTTAGATAACATCCACAAGGTTATTTAATAACACGTTTACCCTCGTAAATTAACAAAATTTAATTTAGTTTAGTAAGCTTTAGTTTGACCGATTCCCGTTTTCTCATTACAAAATGACTCAGTGTGTGTTTTGTATGGAGATCTTAGTTGTTGATAATCTGGCAGTTTCTGAAAGAATTGACTCAAACTGAAGCATTGAACAAACCCACAGACGATCAATAAACAAACAAACAACACGTACTATAGATCTTACCAGCGTTTGTTTTGAGAACGCATAAAGCATGTTTATATATTGAATGTAAACATCAATTTTGTTAAAAAAAACCCTGATTATTTTATGCACAAGAATAGAAAAAATAAACGTTTATGTGAGCGCGAAATTTTCGTTAACTCGAAACAACAGTATTAGCGCATCAATGTAATTTGTACTATACACCTCCAATACTTATAAGGGGCAGAAACAGTTTAAAAAGTTGAACACGTAACTCCCTGCCTCTGCGTTTAAAATGGAATCCGACACAAAGTATAGATTCTGACACGTTTTATATAATTAAAATACTTAAATCTTCTATCACCAAAAATAAGTTCATATTCACATAAAAGTACACACTCACATACTCAGGTGAGGATCGAAAAGATCTGTTCAATGAATAAAAAAAACATTGATCTTGCAACGTCTAAACACTGTCATTCCCTTAATTATTAGCTGGAGCGGGGCTGGAAAGCAGATCAGAGAAAGAAAGAGGGAGTGCGGAGTGGCCGTACAACAAAGATTTCGAATAGTATGCCAATCCTCAAACACTTCGGATGTTGGCCCTAATGGCGGGAAAACCTCCGATGTCGGAGAGGGACCACAAACCCAGCTCTCATATTTCCCCGGCCGAGAATCATTGGCGAGAGGCGAGCGCTTTGTCATCATGCCACACCGTACAGCCCCGTCAATTTGTGTGCGCACTTTCAACAACCGTGCGCGCGTGTGTGGCCCAAGAAGCTCCTTATTTTGTATATTTACAACAGTATTTGCTCTCGACTTCGGGTCGACATTTTTGAACTTTGAAAATTGCTTTTCTCTCTACTACCACAGACTGAGCGATTTCCAATTTGCAGACCTTTAAAGGGCGACACGGATCTTCAGTTCCGCCTTAACAATCACTAAGTTACAACTCTTCCTCGTCCATTGTTAGATTTTCAAGTTTTGAGTTACTTCTCCAAATGAATCTAAAACCGTGAAAACATTTGGATACATCCTATCTATGATAAAATTTATTAACATGTATAATCTATTTTACAAGTCTCTTTCAATCCCTAACACAATTTTATATATCCAACTCTCAACTTCTTTCTACTGTCCCAGTAACAAACCATGTTCATCATTCAAAAAAGAAAACAAAACCAAAGACATTTAAGAAGAAACTTACAGTTAAAATCCAATTAATAACTTCTCTATTCGTATTTCATAACTTTCAAAGTTTCCCATTACGCGAGTACTCTCCTGTTTGCTGTTTACAATCACTGCTAAAAGTAAAAACTGCCTAAATTGTTTTAAGTTTATCACTTTCTGAGCCCCCTTAACCCACTAACACAAGTTATAAAAGATTGCGGCATCAACATGGTTAAAAATTTCAATGGTAACTCTTTTTCCAAAGTTCAGTTGGGACCTATCTGTTGCAAGACACAGCGGTAGAGTCATTTATTTATTTTTAAACTAGCGAAGCCCGAACTGAAAAGCCTCATATTAGACATAAACGAATTCGTTGTAGTAAAATTGGGAACGATTTTAAAGCCTGGTTCACACCTGTGAAATAAGCACAAGCACAAACAAGCACAGGAAATCCAAGTGTGAACTTGCTTGAAATAAGCATAAGAACAAGCACAAGAAAAAGAAACATTCTCCTCTCTCTTGTGCTTGTGCTTATGTCGTTTGTTTTGCCAGGGTGAGCATCCGTGAAATAATCATAAGCATACGCATGTCGTCACCAATCAACTTTGCGCATGTATGTTTTTCATTTTCTTGTGCTTACTGTAAATTTTTTCTTAACGTCTTTAATACTCAAATTTCAATGACTGAACCTTAGGCTGTTGTTGGAGCGCTAATAAAGAATTTATTTTAAGCAGCTAAAACACCAACATCGACAACAACAGCTGACAAAAATCAATTTTCCAGCTTGCTTTTTGCCGTTTGTACTCTTTTTTTTGTTCTAGTCTCGCTTCGTTAGCAGCAAAAAAAGGTTAAAATTTTCTTATAAAGATAAACAAAATTGAGAAAATTTTCTGTTGGTCGTCCCCGTCTACAGTCGCAAGAACTCCAAAAAGCTTTTAAACTCGAATAAAGTAATATCATATACTTTGAATACAAATGTGTTTAAGGCTTAGTGTTGCTTGTAAACTACTTTAGTTTTATTGATAAACTTTTACAGTGTATTTAATGTCGTCGGCCTTGCCGTCTTCGTTGCTTGTGGTCCATAATATACAAATTCTATATACTGGGAAGTATATATATTACGGATATAAATTCAATAACACCGAAGTGCTTTATTATTCAAAACAATCCACCTAGCTACCTATAAACCTACAACCATTTAATTGAATTCTCTTTGGAATCTGCTCTAAATTTTCAAGACTTCAAGGACTGTGTTACTCCATAACACACAGGAGGAAAGCAACAGCTCCATCCATCCACAGGCGGACCGTTTCAATAACTTATCAATAAGAATGCTCTATCTGCACGTACAGTTGTCTAACGCCAAGCTGCAAGGCAGTTAAAAAATACATTACTATTCCAGTTATAGACATTTACTTAGTCATTTATTTACTTTTTCCTTATTTTATTTATTTACCCATCTGTTCACTCGCACATTTATTCACTCATTCTTAAATTCATTCATTCACACATTCATTCATACCCAATTTTCTTTTCATTTATCTTATAGGATTCTGCCAAAAGTAGTACTACAGCCTCAAAGCATGCATGACTTTCATATGTACATTGTTTGTACATCTCTTCTTACCCGTAAAAACATTAATTTAAACGTTCTGGATCGGATACCACTTATATCTTGGTGGGCTTATAAGTGGAATGTTTCAGAACAACAAGATAAAAAGGAATTAAAAGCTAACATTGTATTAAATTTATAATACATTTGTTGTGTGTTACTATAAACCGATAATTAATTTTAAAAAAGGAACAAAATGCGTAAGTAAAACTGAATAACTGAGTAAAGTACAAATAAAGTAATATCAATTTGCCCACTTGCCGAGACACGGCCTAGTTGACCAGCAGCATTTTAGCAAATTTCTTTGTCAATTTTGTTATTTAGCGAACTATATTGTTCTAAGCTCCTCAAACAATGGGATATTCACACTGTGCATGAGAATGAAAATGCCTTTTTGGCCTTTTATTACGTTTTACACAACTTCCTTACCTCGTTAAAAATATGATGCGTTTCACTCAAAATCTTGTGTGTGTCTGTATTTGGTGCAACCAATAATCTTAAAGTGCCAATATAGTTCTCACTGAAAGACCAAGAAAAATTTTATTGATCAAAGATGTTGTAATGATGTTTAAGTATCATGGCAGCTCTAAACACACTGTTTATCTCCCTTACAACAATTTAGAGCTCTAGGGAAAAATTTAATTTGAGCTAATTAATTATTTTGATAACAGCTGGGGCATTTTTTTCCTAATTCACGGCTAAATTACTCAGCTTTATATGTGTGCTGCTGTGTACTTCTAAAAATTTCCAAAGATTTTCCAAAATTTTTCGAAAAACCAGCAGCTCATTTTGTTCTGAGCACTTCTTTCATGAACTAAAAAGTTCAAGTTTGTTTTACCACTAAAAAGAGTGCACGCACTCATTTTAAATTTCTACATTACTACAAACTAACCTGCATAAAGTCCAAAAGTGAGGATCCTGGATACTGTACACATCATCAATTTGGTTTACCTGTTGCAACATTAGTAAATTTAATAAAAAAAAATCATCACTAGTGGTGCAGTTTGGCTAAGTGGTCTTAGGAGTGTGTGTGCCAGCCAGACCTGACCACTGTGTTGGGTAAAACACTTTATACATCAACTGGTTAAATTAAGGTAACGGCCAGTACCAGCTGTCACTTGGGATTATAATAATTATCCTTTTAGATCAGCTCAAGAAAAAGACACAATGTAGGAATTAAGCACTCTTTGACTATACACAGAGATTATAAACTAAGAAAAAAGGTTTACCCTCTGGTACGCTATATGCAGGTTGGGTTCAAGAGCCACAGGCGTCCTCTGCATTAAAATGCCAACTGAATCCCGAATAAGTGGAATCACACTGAAAAGGGGATAGAAAAAGTATATATAATTAAGAACAAGTAGTTATCATTTTAACAGGAAAAAGATTGACCTCATATACATAAGAAATTGAATAATTGACATCGAGATTGTGCAGTGTGAGTTATAGTAAAGTACACCGGGGAGACAAATGATGGACACATGCCTGACTACCAAAGTTTAAGGCACCAGTCCTCCTTTGTCAGAGGTCTTGGTTTGATTTCTGACCAAAACGTCACTTAGTTTTTTAGAAAATACATGTAAGAAGAAGAAGCGATCTTTATCTTACGAATGCAAGTGGTTAGGCCATTATATATCTATTGGTCCAATTTGAAAGAGTCTGACTCCTTGAGTCAAGAACTTCAAACAAAACTAAATTCAAGTCAATCAAAATATGACTACCTACAATATATTTAATAAATGAGAAAGATATACATGACACAAGAAAAGTTAGTGAAAAAACAAACGTTAACCAATGTTTCGGTGCATCTAGCACCATTATCAAGGTTACATTTTAAATAAATTAAAAGAAGCAGTATGCAAACTGCTACGAAATAATTATTACAAAAAATTAAACATACCTGAGAAAAATGAGAATAGAGATAAATATAGAACATATGGGGTCAGCCATCATCCAACCTGAGGAAAGAAAAAAAAAGGTTGGCACTGTAACTCCACTTGTTAAGCCAGTTCGACATTTCAGAAACACGTGTGCAAGTCCGGATAAAATGTAAAATTCATGAAACTTAAACAAAGAAACAAAGGGAAGTGGGTTGGGAATTCATTAATGATCCTTCTTGATGTGTATATCATTTTATCCCGATGCATGCTTGTGTTTCTGAAATTCCAAACTGGCTTATTCTAAAAAATCTTAGAGTATTTAGTTTAACTCACTGTTTTTAATTTCACACTTAACAACACTCACATCTTCAAGTGACAAGACCAAAGTTTTCTATTTTTAAAATCATAATAGAAACTTTAAATCATGTAGAAAAATATCCTAATTATCAATTTCTAATGAATGAACAGTTACAAATCTATATAAACATACTTTATGGGGGGAGGAGGGGGGCAGGCGGAGCTCCGAACTTTTTCAACATTTCTTTCAAGAAACCTACATCCTACTCACCATACTGATGGATGAGCCCAGCTGAGATAATTACACCAACACTACCCAGCGTATCTGCCAGCACATGTAGGAACACTCCTGAAATGTTTCGAAAGTACCGATTATATAGTCATACAAATAAACATTTCTTGAACAAAGCTGTAAGTTTAAATTTTATTAGTTTAAAATTAAATATATTATTCACAAAAACAGTGGCATAATACTGTATATTGGTAAAAGAATTGGACTCCAACAAAGCTGCAGTATAAAATGTTGATACACTTACTAACCAATGGGGGGGGGTTTTGGGTTTACAGACTGAGGGTAGCAAGGTTCATACCACCAGCGTGAGATCCAAAAATATTAATTTCCCAGTTAAGCTCAAGCAACTGAGGTTATGAGTCATAATCTATTTTACATTCTTCAAATTAAAACAGAAAGCAAATTATAAAAGAGTAGTAAAATAGAAAAAGAAGGTTGTAACCCTGTGGGAGTTACCAGATAATTCTGCCCTCTCACAACCAATCAGATTGCAGGATTTTTTTTGGTCATATTAAAATACATAATTGCAGTTAAATTTCTTGTGTACCTTGCATAATTTGATTGGACGATGTGTCCAGTTTGTCTAGCTTACTGTTTTGTCCAATACCTGCAAGAACCAACATATCAATACAAACATACAGTACAGCAGAAACTAAGTATAAAAAATGAAGTGCTGCAAATCATGTTTTTTATCATCACCAACAGTAGGAACTTTAACTCTCCATATACTGAAGTACCTGACTTTAAAATTTAACAGAAGTGATTTTATAAATACGAACTTTAATCTACAAGGTTTTGTACCTGAGTCACACAAGTGAAAAATCACCTAAATGAACTAATACTTGTTAGAACTTATCACATCACTCACACAAGGATTCTGGTGTAATTAATAAGTAAACATAAACATTTGAAATTTTAGTTGCTGTTACTAATGTTCAACAAACCTGTACAGCACTAGTCTGTCGTGCAGCCGAGACCAGTGCAGTGCAGTTCGATTCTTGGTGACAGACCTTCACTCAGGGTCTTAAAATAACTGAGGAGAAGGTGCTCCTTGCTCTAGCATAATCAAACAGTTCTAAAGACCTTCTTTTGTCTTCTCACAAAAGGGCAATAACTGTACAACCCCTCAAAATCCTAAGGTTTGATTTCAAAACCTGTGGGATTTTCTGACTACCCAAAAGTAGTGAACACAGAATAATAAACTATTTACAAACCAATCTTTCTCTTGAGCACCAATATCCCATTAAATTACCCCAGGCCTTCTGATATTACGCACTGGAGCGATTTTGCATAATCAACCTCAAATCGCATCCGATCACACAATTCACAAAAAATCGCATGATTCTCAAAAGAATGCACATTATTCACAAAATCAACCATAAATAAACAATTTTCTTAAAAAGTTCTGCATAAACATGTCATTTTTAAGATGATTTACCTTTAAAAAAGCCTAAAAAACGTTTGTCACCTTCGATTTCGTAAATAAAATGTGTTATTTTGCACGTCGGTGGCCTGGTACGAGTCTCATTTTTAAAGAGTTGCCTATTGGTGTAACACAAACAAGCCCATTGTTTGGGTTAGCCAATCTGAATGGCTGATAGATTGAAGACACAATTGCCTTCGCGAAGTTGTCAGTCGTTTGGCAAAATGTAGTTTATTTCTTGAAAACCGATAAAACTGTACTCACAGATAAGTTTGTAATGAAAACGTCCGCTGTTTCTTGGACCAAAAAGGCAAGTTCCTACTTCTGCTTAATTTGACAGCTCACAACCGAGCTCGAAATTATCCCGAAGGTACAGGTGGACTGATGATTTGCTGTTACCTTTCAACTTTTAATGTTGGTGCACTGGTAGTTCAGAAGACAACTGTTTGAATTTATCCCGACTGATGTCAAGATACATAATTACTGTTCCTTTGTGTTCAGAATGTCTTTAGGGCAACAGAGCAGTGTTTTTCTTCTTCTGAAACCTTATTAAACAAGCTTTAAGTTGCTCAGAAAAAAATCACATAATTTACATAATTTCTCGTGTAATTGGCCTTTCTATTTGCATAATCTGCCCTGAAAATTTTGCACAATTTGCATTTTTTATCGCACCCTATCAGAAGGCCTGTTACCCAGATGTACACCGGCACCATAACTCTAATTTTCCCTTTTTAGAGCTCACCTTCAGGAACTCCACTGTGCGAGTGCCCATGACCATGTGAATGTCCATGACCATGAGAATGGCCGTGACCATGTGATTGGGTCCCAGCGTGTGAATGTCCATGACTGCTGCCTCCATGGGAGTGTCCATGGCCACCGTGTTGAAACACAAACATGCCAATCAAATTGACGACAAAACCCAAAACTGACACCAGAAACAGTCGCTCGTGTTTCACCTCGGGTGGATGAAATATTCTCTATAGGAATAACACAAAGCCGTTCCATTAACAATTATCGCACAAAATGGACAAAAATTTAGAGTTTTGTTCAGTTATATTATGAATAAACATAACAATAACGATGTTTTTCCTAGCAAACAAGAAAAACATGAAACTTAAAAATACTGCCTCCCATCTATGTATGGCCTGGCTAGTCAAATGACATTAATACCTCTCTGGAAAAAAGAAACAAAACTTACTAGTACTGTTTACTTACAAGTCTATAATATACATGTGCATATTATTGTACATATTATTGCACAAACTTTGAGCATTTGGGCATTGTACCATAGAAAATTAATGTTGGCATATTCTATGACAAATTTGTACTAAGCTACCAACCTGCCTCAAACCTATGCCATTTCATTTAATCTAGCAAGCTCTTAGGAAGAGCCAAAAGATAATTGACTTTAGGCTCAGCTGGAATAGCGTGCATTATCAGGGTGCAAACTTAAAGGTTACAGGTTTGCTTAACCTTAAAAACTATTTACTTCCACTTGCAACCATACTCACTCACTGATTCCACTAACCCTTTAAGACCTCTAGGTACCATAGAAAATTCTTATAATTTTTATTGTCAAGATGTTGTCCTGAAAATTATAAAATTTTTCAAAATAATTATGTACTACATTATTTCGCATATCTTATTAATCCTTTCAGTCAGACTCCACTCAGTATAATATATCATTATCAATCTATCAGAACTCTCCTTGTAATAACACATACAAAATAAGACATAATTAAATATTAATTATTGGTAATGACAAAATTAATGAGAAGATCAATCAAACAATTATTAGCAAACTACCAAAGATGTAATGAGTAAAATTCTCCCAAACTTATCCCATAAAAAGTATAAGCTCTAGTTGAAAGACCCTACCAATACAACTGGCACTGAAAGTGTTAACCACTCTAGTTGAGAGAATCTACCAATACAACTGGCACTGAAAGTGTTAACCACACTAGTTGAGATAATCTACCAATACAACTGGCACTGAAAGTGTTAACCACTCTAGTTGAGAGAATCTACCAATACAACTGCTGGGACTGAAAGATTAACAGACTTTGAAAACTTTTTCACTCACCTCAACTGCTTCTGACAGAATAAAGAAAGCTACAAAAACCAAAAATAGTCCATTTACAAATCCTGCAATTACTTCAGCACGAGCATACCTGAAAAAAAAAATTAAAGAAACTTAGTATAATTATATATCTACTGTAAATAAATAGTACTGTAGCTAAAATGTGGCTAAAATGATGTAATAAAAGTGTAAACTTGTATTGAAATTTGGGTTGAGAAAATAAACAAAAGCTTAATATGATAAGCTTGGTGCCCCTTCTACCAAGGAACCATCTATGTAGCTCTGGAAAGTGTTCTAGTTAGGTAAAAAAACAAAACAAAACAAAAAAAGCAAAAAAAAAAAACAGGGTGCCCTTGTTTACATATCATTAAAATTCCTGAGATTATGAATGCTGTAGATAAAAAAAACATACAATCATAAACTTTGACTAAATAAAACCTACTTGCACT
>JAOBRD020623023.1:0-15478 GCA_027575215.2 Hydrozoanthus sils
TTATTATTATTATTATTGTTATTACTATTATAATTGATGATATTATTAGTGTTAAGAATCTTTCAAAAAATATTTTCATCAAGGACTTACGAGTGGAGATCATGAGCAGAACGTCAATGATTAATATTAGTGCTACAGAAGTTCCGGTTTGTGAAAACTAAGGTTGTATATAAGTTCTAAAGAACAAAATCTTTCCTTAATGCCAATTTGAAACTAGACTATCTCAGACTATAAATACATTTATAGAATGTGATTGAGAGTCAGAGTCAGAAAAGACACGACATTTTGAGCGGCCATTTATCAACAGGTTACGCCCGACACCAAGCCCCGCGCATCGAAACAAATCGCATGCATCAGTACAGAAATGCCTAAACCCAAGAAAGACACGCCGACACGCTCACGATTACCCAACAGCAAAACAAGCGTGCATGAAGATATCTGAATATGGTGAGAGTACTTGCTGTACACGACAATGGCTGTAGCGTACCACAACGCGACTCCTGTATCTTAAGAGATTGACAAATTCAGTTCCGTTATCGAGTGATTTAAGCCTGTGTGTCTCTCGAGGTCTTGCTTCACAGCTTGAGCGCGAACACCATCACTGGGTCACTGGGTTTTTTCCTTCTGTATTTGGAAATAGCATGCCTGTTGGAAGAAAATAGAGACGTAAGCCCAAATATACTTCAACAGTGTTGCTGATTTCACTGTATAATTTTAATTGTGTGTTTGCACGATCTTAGATAATGGTAAGAAACAAACCAAAACACAGGGCCCACTAAGCAATTAGTAGATCGACAAGCAACAGGGCTGCCTGCAGCTAACCAAAATAAAATCATAAAAGGCAAAAGTTTTACACAAAAGACATAAAGCAACAAGGCAAACGCCTGAAAAACAATCGACTTCCTAACACACGACACTCAACAAACATTATCAGACTTCCCTGAATGGTTCTACAACCCGTAGCGTCTAAGGCTCGTCAAAGATTCCCAACAAATACCTATAAGAATACTTGTTATACATCTAGACTTTCACTCAACAAAACGAGCCTTGTGATTCGTTGATTCTTAATGACGTGCCCCTGACCAGAAATTGGGAAAGATGGCAGCCTGTACATTTACCCACAATCCCTAGTGCCTAAAGTTCTAAAATTGCCCATAACCCTAGAGAAACCTTTAACCTTTAATTTGGCATACACGGTATTGTTAATACAAGGAAGAGTTTCACCAGTTATGGCCCGCTCTGAGCTATTCTTAGCAGTGTTACGTTCGCAAGGGATTGTGGTAAAATGTACAGCGGTCATCTTTTTTGGAATGTTCAGTTGCGTAGTTGTTGCGCGCGTACCGAATACATCACCAAGTGATCAGTGCATGTGACGTGCTCACGTCAGCTTGATTGACCATGGCGGGCTTAGCGATGATCGAAGCATCTCAGTGAGGCTAAAAGAAAACGCTCTTCCACATTATCAGAGGAAGAAAAACAAAACTCAACTAAAGGTAAAGATTCTGACCATTTGTTATTGAGTTTATAAGAACATATTATGCTTTTTTTACGTTTGTCGACTTCGTCTTGGGAAACATCGGGACTCTGGGGAAAACAAAACTGTTTCCCTAGGGATCATACTTTAAGTGTACACTACAAGAACGAGACAGAACTGTCAACATGGTCCAGTTGACCTAAAACAGCTAGCTCGACCAAAAGCCTGGGTTCTACCTTAAGAGTGGTGAACATGTGACCCTGTTCTCCCACATGCACGTGACTATCCACCATATCGTCGATGAACTGAATCTCGGAACCAAGATGCGGAATTCTAGGAAAAAGAAGTGCAAACGGTCAATATCTTTCATCGAATATTGTTACTTTAGCTTGCACAACACCAAGTAAAAGTCCATAAATTACAGTAAAACCCGCATAGAACTTAGAATTCAATAACCTATTATAGCTAAAATTCTCAATTAAAACCCCCTTTTCATAAAGCTTCATAAGAACCTATTTAGCCTAAAATTCTCGATTTTGTTCTTATTTTACAAAAACGAAGACCCTAGATAAATTTTTAAAAAAAACAGAAAAGTATGGTCTAGTTTTTAGTCAGTGAGATTAAAAGAACGCACTAAAATAATCTTACTATTATTTCCTGTTCATCACAAAATGTAACACAGCGTTTGGTAGACAACACATCAAAGATATACACGCTAGTACTTTTTAAAAATAGTTTTACAGTATGGTTTAAATTTCCTAAATGTGTTCTAGAAAAATATTCAATACAGCAATATATTCCTGATCACAACCCTTTAGTAGTTGGCCTGTACTGATTCGCTAGGGCCTATATCAAATTAAAAGTCCTAATATAAACGTTTAGAACAAAACAAGCAAGAAGAGTTATATATGCAGGTAGTAGTAATGCATTTGTTTAAGAACTTTTATCTTAAGTCAACAAGCAGAGGAAATCAGCAAAACTTTTGACTTTCCATTAACAGATGAAGTTGTTCGAAGTTTGAGAGAAAACATTTTTCGCAGTGTTAAGCAGATGACTGTCTTCGGCTCCCCCTGGACTGGACAGAAACCCATTGCAGGTTAGCCCCCAGCGGAAGCTAATACTCATTTATACAGCTGAGTCGACTGGAACAAGTCGGGTAAAGTGTCTTGCAGAAAGACACGGTACAGTGGTCTGGCCGGGGATCGAACTCGTGACCCTGGGTCCGAGTCGTGCTAGCTGCTTGATAACGTGTCGCTCATAAATTACAGCATACTACCTTGATCTTAGCACCACGAACTGAAAAACTGGAAATATATCATCGAGAGATACCAGCTTCTCTTCTCCTTGCCAGAAGCCTTCCACTTCCTGTAAGAGAAGAGACTTAATTTTACCTTAGCAAGTTTAACCGTTAACAACGAGAGTCAATTTATTGGGAGAAAAAACGCTAGAACACGGAGAAAACCATTCAAAGCCAGATCAAGACAGGCAAACGCTCTCCAGTCTAATATTCCAGCCCAGGCTAAAGAAGTGGGAGGTATGAATGATAAACAGTGTGTAAGTCTGACTCCTTTTGTTTTTCCAATTTTTTTAGTTTTAAAAAACTTGCGTTCACTGTAATCTCGACAACAAGAAACCTACGCTTAACATCAACGATAACGCAAAGATCAAGTCATAGTAATAATATTTAGTAACAACGTTATTTTATCACGATTATTACTATTAAAATAACTGTTGTAATTGTCGTTATCATAATTACTTATCATTACCATCATTTACTTGTCTACGTACAGTGCAAAGCAGTTCGTTACACCCTTTGCTATTACCAAGATACTAATATAAAACTAAATGTACCTCATTGATCTTCTCGAACGTTGTCTTCAGGAGAGACAGCTTTTCCATCGGGCTAAACTTTGTACTGTGAACGAAGAGTGGAAGTAACAGTCAACCCCCGATAACTCGAACAGTCGTTAACTCGAACTCCCGATAACTCGACCAAAAATTAATTGATTTCCCCTCGTAAAACATTTACAGTAAATTTACCCTCGGTAACTCGAACTCCCGATAACTCGACCAAAACTGATTTCCCCTCGTAAACATTTACAGTGAATTTACCCTCGATAACTCGAACCTCCCGATAACTCGACCAAAATTGATTTCCCGTCGTAAACATTTACAGTAAATTTACCCTCGGTAACTCAAACTCCCGATAACTCGAAGGTTTTTCAGTCTGCCTTGAAGGTTCGAGGTGATGGGATTCGACTTTGGTGAGAGTCCCGGCGACACAAGAGAATGACCACATCATTCGGTACCCAAATTTGAGACAAAATCTGGAGTTTAACTCCCAGCTTGACGCGTACCTGATTTGTTGAAGTGTTTCCACAGCGCTGACGTAGTGCTTAGGTGCTCGGTATGTCTCCTTTAACTTGAGGAAGAAAACATATTAAAAATGTTAGGAAGACTTGGGATAGCTTAACCCCCCCCCCCCCTCCATAGCATCTGAGGCTTTGGAGAAAAACAGTTAGAAGGCTTTTGAAAGATAAGAAAGACTTTCAAACAATAGGTATCAGTCACGTACTAATTTTCGAGCGTATCTGAAATTGAGGAAACTTGGGGGCCAAATTTCGAAGAAAGACGTTTTCTAATAGTTAAAGCAAAGCATTTTTAATTCCCCCTTATTATTACAGTTTTCTTTTCTCAAATCAGAAAAGCTTTTGAAAAAAATTATAGTAAATATGAAATGGGAAAATACTAAAGTAATGCCTGTTTCAACAAGAAATTGGAATTTTAAATTAATTACGTGAAATTAATATATTCGATAATGAACTACGTAATGGTGACCTGGTATTCTAATGTGAAATATCTTGATTTGGTTCTACATCGCTTTCATCTTGGTTGTGGATCTAGACCCATCACTGGACTAATATTAAATCGTATGTTTTGTGCTCTGTTCACTTGTATCATTTTTCACTGTATAGCTTACTAGCCAGGACTCGAACACACAACATATATACAACGTACAGCCTGTACATATTTGTGAGCCTTGAAATAAAGGGTTGAAGACAGTGATATAACCACAACCAGAATGAATGAATACCATTTGAATCAATAACTATAATCAAGTCTAGTTGAACTGGGACAATCAGTCATTTCGGATCTTGAATGCACGAAGCTCGGTAATCATAATTGTATTTGCATTTCAAAGGGAAAATGCCTTAACTTCCCGTAGTTTTGTTCTTAAATATTCCAAGAAAAAAATAAGAAATAAAGTTAAAGACAACTTTAAAATTATCCGAAAGACTATTAAGGTCCCGCACTAATGCATTATCATTTGGCTTCATTTTCGGTGCCATCGAAAACGGATCGATCGATCTGCATCCACACTTTTCATACCGTTTTCAAAGGTCTGACAGCAACCAGCAGGAAGCATTCATCTAGACAGATGATAACTATTCCTTAGGGTTACAAATGAATATAAAGTGGCAAAGGCATTCGATGGTGTTGACTAGAAATCGATTCAAAACAAATATAGTGTCATACTAGAAAGAGTTTTAGAGCAGTGTTCATTTCGACGCGTTTTCGTCTTCCAAGCGAAGCCGATGCGTGTATATGCGTTTTCATTTGGAACCACTTACGAGAGCGTTTTCAAATTAATGCAGTTTTGCCGAAAACGCTCAGCGTCTTAGTGTGGAAAAAGACCCAAACGCACCGAAAGGTATGCGGTTTCAAACGAAAACGCACTAGTGTGGACAGGGCCTAAAGCTTAACATAAATATTTCATTTCACGCACCTCTTCCGAGCCACATGCATCCAGTTCACTGTCTTTTGAGAGCCAGAACTTCCTGTAATAGAAATTAACTGTTAATTATTTAGAAAGAGAACTAGAGCTGAAAGAGAAAACATTCAAATCAAAAAACAAATCTTAATATATCGAAAACAAAAATTTACTTGGTATTAGTAGAAATCTAATCACTATCTATCGCAAATGCTGTATTCTGATTGGCTACCGTACACATTATCTATCAGGTGAAAGATGGTGCCTGTTAGAGTCAATATGGCGTCTACACGATTTTCAGTCGTTTTTGAAGACGACTTGAAGCCTCTGACAAACCAGTTTCAGATAAACGAAGGCAGCACAAAAAAAGGTGAAAAAACTCTCGTAGGTAAGAAAAAATATATTTTCGAAGCGTCAATTTACATATTTTCACTCGACAGAAATGGCCGAGGCACCTGCACGCGAAAACTGTTTATCATAAAAATTTAATTAAATAAATTTAAAATTTATTTATTAAAAACTATTGTATATTTCATTCTCGAGAGATTTCTACTTAAACAATTAGAATACTCGCTCTTAATCTTTATCGGCAATTGATAGAGATAGCAAGCTCGTATTTTAACTGATGAAAAGCAGAATTTACAAGAATTTCCTGCGTTTTACTCTGTGTCGTAACTGTACTTCGTTAAATGTTGTGTAGGTGAAGTCTCCAAAATAGGAACAATATATTTTTCATGTAATCAGTTGAGGGAAAATTTGCTTTTCATATTTAATCGTTTACCTTATTTGATCAAACTCCATCTTCTCATTGCACAATGACTTACTGTATAAGTGTCATGTAACGAGAAATGAGTTTTTGATAAATTGGCCAGTCTGAAAGGATAAACCAAACAGGAATTTCACCTTTTTATTCCGACATAGGTCATTAGCGCAAAATCAGATCGCTTGTTGAGCTGCGTGACTCGATCCCAGTACATACTATCATGCTTCTCATTGCGCAACGCATACAAGGTAAACAGCGTCGGGTAGAGCCTAGGGAAGAGAAGAGGGTGTAGCAGGGCACTGCTGGTGACTCCTTCCTCTGTGCAGTGATTGGTTACTCCTGTAACTGTATCTGTTGCCAGATGAACGTAATCTTCGTTCGGGAGGTCAGGGAATAATAGCCTGAAGAAAGATGCAACATGTGTGTCACAACTGCATTTAAAAAAATAAATAAATAAATTTAAAATAATAATAATAATAATAATAATAATAATAAACACTACTACTACTACTACTACTATTACTACTAAAAATAATAAAAATAATAGGACTCACAAGCCAAAATAAATTGGAACATTGAATTCCGTATGAAAAAAAAAGCCGGGAAACGACGCAATAAAGTTGATATAGCAGTAATGGATAAAGAGAAGAAGCCATGGCTACTCATCGAAGGAAGGTTTGCGGAGTAGGCTTGATATCAGTCAGGTGGAAGACCAAGCAAGACAAAGATAGAGAGCTAAGGGCGGGTACATCCAAGTGAATGTAGTTTTCGGTTTCCTAGCGGAATACCACCAAAGCCTGAAGAACGATCTCAATGAACATTTATCAGGAAACGAAGAAGAAACGCAATATCTAATAATGAAAAGCCAGAAATGGATCATGGCACAAAACGTTGAAATAGTTAAGAACTTTGATACCTATAAGAGATAGAAAGAACTGAACAGAACATAAAGAAAGAAATAACCTAAATGAACATTCAAACTGATAAATTATATAGCATAGCCTAGGACTAGTCTCGTTATGCTATTGATCATGTAAAACCACAATATCAACAAACGTCAATAATAATAATAATAATAATAATAATAATAATAACAATAATAATAAAAATAATAATAATAATAATAATAAATAATAGGGTCGCAACCCTTTTCTCATTGACAAGTGTTTAGGCTCTTTTAAATTCCCTGGGCCCATTTTAATCCATGCTTGTGTTTTATTCGATCAATCAATTAACTGACCTGGGTTGGGTTTTGTAGTTAACATGTTCGCATTGCATTAAATTCTGAGCAGCATTTGTAGAAAAAGAAAATCTGTCATTGTAAAGATATTATTTGAATTTCTTCTAAACCGAGTGTTAAAATCAAACGGCTTTCGAATAACCGGGCCCTGGGTACCAGTATCCCTGTCCATGGAAGACGTGGCGAAAAAAGACAAAGGGCGGAGCAATAATTTTGTTTTTATCTGGGCCCAATTAACTTTTCGCATTATTCAAGCTTTAAGTCCTTCAAAGAGACAACTTTTTTCCGAGCCATTTACCTGACTAAACTGTACAATCGCTGAACAAACGATTTAACTTCAGCTACAGCATGGCAGAGCAGCCTGCGGTGGGTCCCCATTCCAACGTAGGAAGCACGGAACACGTCAACCAACACTTCTACCAACTGGCCCAGAGGGTGGTAGCGCAGCTCAAACGCCTAATGAGGGGAAAAACGGCAATCGAGTTGTGAACGATAGTCTCTGCCATTCCATTACATAGTATATACACCCTTAAAGACGGAGCAAAATCGGCATGTGAATAATACACTCAGGATTCAATAGCTGCTATCTGCCGGCGATGGCCAGCAAATTTGCGATCTTTCCGGCGAATTTTATTTTCAATTGTAATTTAAGATGAAATGATTCTATAAAGAGGAAATCAGAAATCGATAGCTGCTTGTAAGATCGAAGATAAACTTGATTTCATCCTCTCAAAATGACTGCAACTGAGAGATGAGAAGCATTGGTTTATTTTTTCTTACTACAATGTTGTGTACAATCTGTTCATGCCAAAAACAGCTGGCCAAACTATGTTCTACATTGAACTGCCTACAAAATAAGGCATAATTATTCTCTAAGTGTTATTTTGAACCCCAAAACTAGCTGTCGCTGGCCTTTTCGCAAACCGTATAGTTCGTTTTTGCCAAACTTGCCTCGTTTGGGTGTGTAAACCCTGCCAGAAGGAAAGGGTATGTCGAAAATTCTTCTGACTGGCGTGCTTGATACGGGAGAGAATAGAGAGCTCCAGATTCGACAACGAGTACGACTACGCGCGTGCCAGAAGTTACGATGAAATCACTCCAAACGTTGTGGTGCCATAACTCGTCGTCGTCGTCTTGTTTAGAACGAGATTTGCAAAAAAACTCTGCACGTGGACTATGATAGTTTGGCAACGCAACAAGATGGCGTAATTTCTTCGCAATTCCGGCACGTGCAGTTTGACGAATGGGAAAAACTCGTACTTGTACCCCTAATCGTTGTAGAATCTGAAGCTCTCTAATATTGGAGCTGCGGCAGACCACAAATACGGAAACAAAAAAAAACGACAACTGAAAACAAGAACCATTTTCTAGAACGGTGTAACAAAGGACAGAACAGTTTGCTTACTCTAGATAAGTACGTTTGCAAAGTTTTCAAGTCACAAGAATCGGGCTTGCCCGTCCTCTCCACTTCATTGTTGGTGTTCAACAGTTCCTGCATGACATCCTGTTGATTACGTGGCAACTTCCCATCGTGACCGCTGAGTAACGCAATCGACACGCACTTCCAGGCGGTCTGTGTGTCACTGTCCTGGTCCTGAGTGCAACCAAGAGCTTTCCTACACTGCTGAAACAAAGCTGTCCATTTCTTGCACGGTGGAACGACTGTCTTGTTCTTGTGTGTAGGACTATGAATTTAGGAAAAATTACGATTAAAAAGTTACTATTTCTTTATTTCTGAAGTGCCGACGACACATAACCTTCATTTTTTTTGCTTCTTTCCGCGGTAAATGTTATTGCTTTACCTTTTCAGTCCCATTCAAATATCAACAACTAACTTTTCCTTACATAACACATACAAAATACGACATCTGGGTGATTAGAAAACGAAAATTGGTCCAAGAAAGCGAGCTAGTGAAGATGAAAAACAAAATTCTCCCTAATTGTTCCATGAAAAGAATGGGCTCCAATTGTGAGAATTTACCAAAAAACTGGGGCTAAAAAGCAAATGACGTCCGCCATTTAAGAGTACAACAAGTCTGTCAGAATAACTTGAACATATTTCAACTAAATCACACGACAGGAGACTGGTGACCAGCTAAACTCAATCCGTTTGCCTCATCGAGTTCTACTTTTATCAATGAGTTTTAGAGGAAGGCCCTTTTAACATGCAGTAGCTGTTTCTTACACACAAACACGTTCGCATAGATAAAATCTCAGTAGTAAAAACTGCTAAACACAACACGAAAAAAATGGATTTCAATCCATTTTTCCGCACGAAATTAATATCAGATGCCTCCGAATGCGTAGTGTAATCAATGTGTCAATTACCAGTCTGTTTACAATAATGGTCACGTTGTATTTCAGGCAACCAGTTTACCTTTATTGGTTTATAGATTTACTTTGTAAAAGGACAAATAAAGGTTGTTTTAACCCTTCTGTTCCAACAGAAACCAGCAAACTACCACAATTTTGTTTACAAAACTAAAATGGAAGAAACTTTACTCACAGTAGTTAAGGATGGGTAAGGGGTGGACTGATTTTTAAGAGCTTTTAGGTATCTGAACCGTGTTTACATCGCCGGGCCTTTTACACTACGAAAACCTAAAAGAATGCAAAAAAAGGAAAACAAAGTATATGCCAAACCTTGTAACACCTCCCCCTGCATCAAGGTGGTAGTCTGACTTGTAAAACGTTCCAGCGATTTTGATGCCGTCTCCCCAAAGCCCTGAGAACGAACCCTCGATATAGTCTCCGTTAGGCATTGTTAATACGCCCTGTGTTAGAAAAGAAGCACCAAGTTCTTTGTGTCTAAGAAAACCAACTTCAACTCGAAAGTATCTCATTTAATTTTAACAATAGTCGTCCCCTAATAAGAAGTAAAACAAGTCGCCAAATAAGGCAGTAAAACAAGTCCCCTAGGCAGTGAAACAAGTGGCCTAATAAGGCAGTAAAACAATTGCCTAATAAGGCAGTAAAACAATTGCCTAATAAGGCAGTAAAACAATTGCCTGTATAAAACAAAGCGAGACTCGGCTAGCAGCCGGAATAAGAAACTATTTGGCGAAATACTATAATCAACTGAAGAAATACTTTTAAAATAATATGAAAGCAAGTCAGTAATAAAAGAACAAAGCAACTTCACTAATCAATAATTATTAATCTGGGTTTTTTAGCATTTTCTATTTGGGGTGAGTCAGTTTAATAACAAAAACCGCTGGAGGTGCAACAGGTTTAATGAAGTGGACGGTTCAACCGGTGTTGTAAAGAGATCTTTACGGCAATATAAGCGAGGTAGTTTTTAGGCTCCTTTTTCAATAACTGCTAATTAATTATATTACCATCAACATTGAACTTTCATCGCAGTTACCGTTTTTTACTAATCAAGACAACTGACAAAATACCTTGCCAGACAGAACACAATTTCCACCGAATTCCCCTTCATACTTTGTGTTATCGTCTGACAGCAACAGTCCAACTCCCTGTTGATCGATAAACCAGTAAAAATTGTTAAAAACTTCTAAGTTTTGCTGTTACAGGTAAAACAGAAAAATCGAAAAATATCAATTTCTTACGGTAAGCTTGTTTTGCACGAATATGCCTTCATTGTATATTCCTTCGACTGTTACAATAACTCCGTTGCCATGGCGGCAGTCATTTTCCCACATTCCCATGTACTTCTCGCCCCTAAAAAAAACATTTTTAGGGTTAGGCTGTTGAAGCAAGTTTGCCAACGAACATATGATTACTTTCACGGTGAGAAAAGTCTGAAAAAGTTACCAAAACAGAGAAGAACATAACGAAAACAAAGTTGGAGAAAAAATTAGTTACACCCTAGGAAATGCCCATTACAAACGACCACACTTTGTTTTAACAAGAAAAAATAAAATTCTGGGTTTTTTTACATCTGAGGGCTTTACTTGAAACGTGAATTAGAACTTTTAAGCTTAAATCAAAAGAAGTTATTATTGTTGGTTATTGATTATTCTGATACGCTGGTGTTAAATTCTACTTATAGTGAAAGGAAATTTACATCAACCTAACTAGAAATAGGCTAACTCGAAAAGGTTTTTTCTCAAAGAACGGCTTTCAGAGAACATGTTTCAAGTTTTAATAAGCGTTAACAAGCGATTAAAAAACGGGAAACCGTTTCGTATACACGGAATTTGTTTAAGTTATTTGTTCATAACCACTATACTAGTTGGTACCACAGGTAAAGTGAAATGTTATTAACGAGTGTACTTGACACCACGCTGGAAAAAAGAAAAAGGTTTTGTCTACAAATTTGAACTCGTTGACGAGACCTTCTTTCTCAAATCTCCAAGTAACGTTTAGTCCTTTAATTTGTGCACTATCGTTAACTTCTAATTGTTGATTGTAAGGTATGTGAGCTTTTTCCAAATCAGGTATCAGTCTGTTCTGTAAAGAGCTCGAGTACATATTGTCGCCAGCTGAGTCAAATATGAGAAAAGCACATGGCACCAATAATATGATGTAAGGGGGCCCAGGGGCCGGAAAAAACGGATGAAAACCACGGCAAAACGAGTTTCTGTGAGAATATGCTGCTGTCTCGCGAGTTACTGTCCACGTTTTTAAATGAGACTGTGTAAAAGATCTCCAAAATTGTGTAAGCAACCAAAACAAACTAAATTACTTTTCTATAGCCACGGTACGTTACAAGCAGTACCAAAAAGAGTTGCTACTAACGGTCGATCTGTCTGGGATTCAGGCTTTATCATCTCGCCGCGAGGAGAATCAACCGTGTTGAAGGTACTCAAAGGGACCCTGGTTCCCAGTTATACCAATAACAGAAAAAGTTTTGGCTAGTTTGGTCTCATTTTTCCTTTTGCTAAGAGTTTACCAGAAGCTAAGATAGTGGAAGCGAAAAGCTACGAAGTGTTTCATAAAATCTCGAGTTAAAAACCCAGCCGACATTACACACTTTAGTATTTCATCTTGTACTCCGTAACCGCATTTCTTGTCGTTCACCCACTCCCCGATGTACACGGTGGCGGCTGCGGAAGAGACGGTACCAGATCTCATGCTTCCGTGACCATGGTGCATGTTATCTTTCCAGTTACCAGTATACCGGTCACCGTTGCTGTACCTGCGGGAAAGACCATACCGTATCATTGCTTAACTGTTACTCAAACGAAAAAAGCTCTATACTTCAATGCGTGGCTAAATTGGTAAACCTAGATATTTTTTTATAAAAGCGCTACTAAAGTGAAATCATCAAACTAGTTTAGAATACCTAAAATTAATCTAACAAGTATAACTTCTTAGACTCTTGAACTTGTTACCGATTTTCGAAATATATTTTGCGGAGAATTTACGAAGACAAAAGCGCCAAAGCTGCGAGAACTTTTTAAGCTCATTAGATATGTGTGATGTCAGATGATTTGAAAACCAGGAGATCAATCACACTTTCCCGGTCAAATTCATATGATCATGGCGAAGTTTGCGTGGCTGGTGGCCCAGTGTTTGAGCAAAATACTCACTAGTTCGCTGTAAACTCTAGTATAAAGCACCTTGCATGGAGTCCTTTCAAACCATGTGACGTCATATATCATCGTCGTATGTTTTTATTCGCACTGAATGCACTTTTTCGGGAAAAATGGTCAGATAAGCGCTTTTACTGATCCATTTACAGCGGAATAGAAGTGTTGGAAAAGCCCTTAGAGCTCTATTGCTTCTCTTCGCCTATAAAACATATTCGGCTTCTAAGTCTCCCAACAACTGAAAAATAATCCAGCAGCTCCAAGGTTATGGCTGTAGTTGGGGTTCATCGATCATCCATGATCAATAGAGAATATTAAATGGCCGCTTGGAGATACGAATTTTATCTTCTGATTTGAAAAAAATATCTCAGGAGTGAGTGCAGCTCACTCGTGAGATATTTTCAACACGAGAAGATAAAATTCGTATCTCCAAGCGGCCATGTAATTTTCTCTTCATCACATACTTAGTGAGACTCTCTCAATCATCAACGAAGTAGACTGACAAGTTGTTTCAACGGCGGGAAAAGTTTCATATCAATCACATGTGATGATATGGAAATCGTGCGTTCTTATTGGCTGTTTTTGGTATTACCACGTGTGATTAATACGGGTGATATACACTCTATATTTCACCGATCACATATGTAAATATCGAACTAAATATGTGATAACATATATCATGAATATTTTAAAAGCTAAACAAGAAAACCTAGTTTAAGACCCTTAAAAATATTTAATATGTAAAGTTAAAAGCAACTATCTATAAGTAAAGCCTTATGTTACCGATAAACAGAAATGGGGTGTGACCGCGCTTAGCTTACCCCTGCCTGTGAGGGCCAGCCAGTTGACTTCTGATTGGTAGTTGCAGCTGTAGGTCTGTCAAAAACTAAGTGTGGCTGAAATTTAGTGAAGGGCAGGACGGAGCTCCAAAGGACCTGTGCCTTCAGGGTCAGACTAATTTGATCCAGTGTGAGACCATTTTCATGTCAACGTGTCTGATATCTATATTTACCTCATTTTGCCGTAACCTGCTATCTGACCGTCCTCCCACTGTCCTTCGTACCGCATCCATAGCGAATCGAAAGGACTGGTTCCGTCTGGCCAGACCATCACACCATCACTGTAATTAATTAATCAATTAAAGTTAAGTCGATAAGTAATTTAATTGATCAGGGTTCAATATGACCTTGCTTCCATCATTACACTTGTCATGATCAGCAACCTAATATATAGCAAATGCTATTATCCAAACAAACCATTTCTGCACCGTTTTCAGTTTTAAAACCTAACAATCCTTTGACTCCAACAGCACTTGTCAACAACTAAACTCTTCTTACGGTAACAATACAAAATAAGCTGATTGACTTTCTTTATTTTTCAATAAAGGTTTTCACAGTTGGGGCAAACCAGCCAGCTCCGCTTTGGTTTCGGCCGCAGTTTCTGTTGACCAAGAGGCCAACATCAACTTTAGCCTCAGCCAAGCCGGACAGTCCTTACTCCACAAGAATAGAGTCTAAAAAGCGGCTAGTTTCAAGTCACGTTTTTCTTTATCATTTGCAAATAAAGAACTTACAACAAAAGGTCACTGCGAGCTCCAACAAAAGATTTGAAAAACAATACGTTTTGCAACGTGACAGATCGTTGAGGCGCCTTGGACATAAACAAATTATCAGGAGGCATCCAGTCTTAGTTTCATTGAATCTGAAAAAGCTATGGCTAAGTAAAAGAAAGCATTAAGGAAGACCTTATTCATAAATTACGGCGATTTTGGTATTCTTTTGTGCGCACTCAAATTAGCCCAGCTAGCCTCGTTCTTGAGTCAAACTGTCAAAAGAACATGTTACCCAAAGCGAGTCTAGTGGGGCAAATTTTGAATGCACACAAAAGAATATTAAAATCACCGCCAGTTTTGAGTGAGGTCTATGCACTCGGTTCTTACCCATGACGGAGACCATGTTTAAACTCGCCCACGTAGTGACGCCCGTCGGACCATTGTAACTCTCCACTGAAAACAAAGTAGTAAGATTACTAAAAATTAACATTAGAGTTTTGAGTTAGTTGAACTCTGCATAAGCAGCAACGAAGTTTAGGGTTTTATCCCTGTTAATTTCTGAATAACTTCTTGATTCTTTTCCTTTTTTTCTCTTTAATTGTTTAAGCTTGCCGGAGGAAGACGCCAGAAAATCATTATTCACGGTTTGACAAACTTCCCTCTTATCGGTACTGATGGGACCACTAGGGTCACCATCCCCAAAACTTGGTGTTGTATATTTTATTACAACACCTTGCACTACCTTGTGAACCTAACTCAACTAGGGATATAGAGAGGACCAAACTACTGAAAAACATGACAGCATTGTATTTTATTACTTCTCGTCAACTACACCACTAAAGGAGTACATGCATATAGAGGACCACAATACCGTTGGGATGGCAACATTGCATTTTACTACTTTTTGTCAATCTATAAACGCCACTAGGGATATAGAGAGGACCAAACTACTGAAAAACATGACAGCATTGTATTTTACTACTTCTTGTCAACTACACCACTAAAGGAGTACATATAGAGGACCACAATACCGATGGGATGGCAACATTGCATTTTACTACTTCTTGACAATCTATAAACGCCACTAGGGATATAGAGAGGACCAAACTACTGAAAAACATGACAGCATTGTATTTTACTACTTCTTGTCAACTACACCACTAAAGGAGTACATATAGA
>JAOBRD020623131.1:0-15474 GCA_027575215.2 Hydrozoanthus sils
GCCTGTACTCTCAATTATTTGAAAGTTAATATAGCTATAAAGTTGGATTATCCAAATATCCAAACTCTGTTTTCAACTGCTGTTCGTTTTTGGAATTACCTTCGCGGGCCGTTAGAACCAGTACCTCTCGGTCGTCGAGTTTGTTTTACCACGTGACTGTCATGGCTGCTATATAAAACGTAGTATAAAATGACTCAGCTCACGAGAGAAAGAGGTATATTTGAGAACAGTTGCTGTTTGCTTTAAATTACGGTTCTGACGTGTAAAAGAGAATGGTTATTTGGATTATGATTCAAGAAATGGGCGGCAGAAGCCCAGAACTCATGGACTAGAAACGTCACCTTCAAGTCACGAGAATTCTGGATCGAATCTTCTAATTCTGTTTTTGATTCCGGGAGCTCTCAGCTAAGTCATCACGCAAACCAAAAGCTTATCACAATCTAATCTGAAGTAGGAACTCTCATCTTTACGTCGAATATGAACGCAATTATTGCTTTGTGCCATTTTTGCGAGTATCATGGACCGAGTGTGCTGTTTTGCACACAGGTACAGTGGATGTAATAGTTAGCTATTAAAATCTAGTTCAATATAGTAATGTAAATAGTAGGTATAGAGACCAAAATGGGTCTCAGTTTCTCAAGTTGTTATCAGTGTATTGAAAAGTGTGCTGAAAAAAACGTCTACGGTTTTTACTTTTAAAGGATCCACGATAACTTCGAAAATAGTTCGCTGTCACTGTCAGTGCAGTCAACTCCTTATGTTTTATTGTATGGAAGATGAGTAACCCAGATAAAAATTCAATTGAGGTTGAAAACGACGTTGTAGAATCATCGTAACTCCATTATAAAGGATTTTAATGATTGTGGTCCCCCACAACCAAATTATTGAGAAGGGGGATGCCAGTTCCCCCCTTCCCCCCCGATTCTGCCACCCATGGACTTTTAAATTTCACAATTCATTCCCTCTTTGTCTAAGACCACTTTGAATTATAAACATTTTTGACCTATCTGAAAGAAGCAGATATCCAAAAGAAACAACTACCTGAAAGTAATGGCCCTTTTTGCCTGCAAAATCCAAAAGAATGGCAGCTGTTACTTTTGGAATTCTATGTACTTCCAACTACAGCTCTGTTGATTGTAATTTCTGCATTTATTCTTGTTGTTAATTAGCCAATTAGAATGATTTTGTTTAGCTTAATTTTAATTGAGACCGTTATACTCAGATAGATGTTGCAATCACTCATTTAAAACTGATGGTCTTGACTGTAGGCATTTCACTGTGAAGAACATAACCCCTTGATGAGTGGCAATGCATCTTCCAGCAAGGAGTGTGGATCTTGTCTCAAAAGGTTAATAATATTGTTATTAACAGCAATAATGATATCTGAGGCCTGTTTCAAGCATCGCTTTTTTCATGCATCAAATGTAGTTCGTATTTGGGTCAACTCAAATTTGTTTTGTGCGACACGTGTTTCAGATGTCACACATAATTGTGTCAAACACAATTGCTTGGAAAACCATGAGTGGTTCACAGATCCCAAGTCATTGTTTTTTTCTCGGTCAGAATGTCAAAATCAAAATGGCACAGAATTTGAGTGAAGAAGATGAGACAGTTTTTCGTTTCGAATACTCTCCCTGTTAACAGCAAACGACGGCTACATATGCAGGTAGCTTTTAACTACTTGGTTGCAAGATGGCGGCTAGTTCTGGTGGTTATTTTATTTTGCTGATTTTGTCGTCACGAAACGAAAACACGCCTTACATCGAGCCACACAATGCCCGGCCATCCATCCCGGGACCTCTTCATCTTTCTCGAACACAGAATAGTTTAAGCCGATGTTGAGACAAGTATATTTCATAGTTTTTAAGCATGAGTATAATGAACAGTCACACAACACGTGACTTTCTGCACATGACATTTGTGTCAATCACCCAGAAAAAAACGGTTTAACAGGAGCCATGTAAACAAACATAATTTATGCATTTTATTTGCTGCATGAGAAATTCGACGTCTGAAACAACATTCAAACTTTTGCCAAATATTTGACTGGCACTGTCAAATATTCGACACAAGCCGCACATAATTCAAATCTGCCGAATTTAATTGTTTCAGATGTTGCACTTTTCATGCAGTTAATTTGTGAATTATATTCGATGCATGAAAAATGCGATGTTTGAAATGGGCCTAATAAACTCATCTTAAAAATAATATAATTATGTGTGAGAATGTAAGATTTGATGAAAAGTCATGCAAAAATATATTTTTGCACTAGACTCAAGATTCAACTCTTGGTTCATGACCCCTGAATTACAATGTACACATTAATGCACATGTAAGACATTCAATAATATTACCTTTGATGACTTTGAAACAAGCTCATGTATACAGCCTCTTTTATAAGGCATTGTACAGTACTTAGGCTTATTGATAAAAATTTGAGTGGGAATTAAAAAATGAAATGTCAAGCTATTGGAAAATTGTGTAAAACAAATGTTACACATCACTGAAGTCTCTCTACACTATTACAGGTGTTTGCCGAGATCTATCTCAGAAAGTTCATCAACCTCTTCTACTGCTCCTGCCTCAAAGTCAAGTCAATGTGAGGTACAATAACTCTGATTGGCCAAAAATCAGTCAAATAACATACAGGATATTTGACTGGTTTCTTATTAATGGAAGCACACAGACAAGACACAGTTGTTTAATCTCTTTTACTGGTCTAAAATTGAAGCCATGTAATGAATATCTTAATAACCTTGTTTGCTCGGTCAACCTGGGAAAATAGTTATTTGCCCTCAGTCTCTTGCACAGACCTCGCGCTTAACAGTTGCTGAAAGTTTAGTCACCTAGGGCAAATACTTTACCAGATAGACCTTGTTCTCGGTTATTTAAGATGTATTTACTTTTAAGTTTAAAAGCTTTTTTACTAGATAAATTTTAAATGGAAAGAGCTACTGTTTCAAAGGTCACCAGTGTTAGATTTGAGTTTGAGTTTTTTAGGGAAAATAATGATTCAATGAAGAACAGAAAATGTAGGCAGATGGTTGGTTAGTGCACAGCCCTCAGAGTGAGAGGTCTCAAGTTTGATCCTTGGTGACTAAATGCCTGTTTCAACTTTACATTGATCGGTTTAAATTAGCTGTAACTTTGAATACCTACAAATGTAGCTCAGTCAGGTACTTGCCATCAGCTTCAGAGAGTTGATAGATCGAACTATTAACCTTATTAATGTATGTACTGTTATATAATATATTGTAGAATTTAGAAAGAAATGCCTATCGAAAGTATCAGCCACCCAAAAGTAATAATACTTTTTTACCCTCCTATTAAAACAATCGTGAAAGTAACAGCTACCTGAAAGTAGCAGTTCTTTTGCTGGCAAAATCCGAAAGTACTGGGGGTTGTTACTTTCGGAATTCTTTGGGAATTTTTTTTTGTAATTTTGCTGAACTTCATATTGGGATATTGGGATATGTAAAATTATAGTAGTTTTGCTTATATCAAAGTCATCTTAAAGTAAAACATGTAATTATTTTTGTAGTATTGCACCACTGAGGTTTTTTTTATTATAAGTAGTTAGGGACTATTGTTTGATCCCTAAATAAACTTCAGTATGCAAATAACCAGAATTTTTGTGTTTTGCCCGTTAGGCTTGTAGATCCCTTGACCCATCACATTCAGGTTATATCAGCTATGACAAAGAGGCTCACATCAGTTACTATAGCAACCGATATCCTGAGCAGCAAAAACTTTACAGCATTGTGAGACAAGCTTGCGTGAGAAGGTAAGGATAAAGAACAATAATCCTTCATGGCGATAACATCATCAGGGGGTGGGTCAGGTGGCTCAGGAGAAAGTTTAAGATACTGTACTAAAGGAGTTAACCAGATGACATTGTCGCTAATTAATATAAGTAATCATATCTGGTTGTTAATTAATATATATAAGGGGAAGTAAAATGTAAAAGTTCAGAAAGGTTTTTGGTTAAAAACCGTCTTCAGGGATACTGATAAATACATCTAAAGGTGTATTCACTTGGGTCTACTGAATTTCAGAATAGAAATATATATATATGGAGTAAAAACATTGTCTGATTCATGTGGGTGTTTTTTTTCTGTGAAGTTACACATTTAGTCAGTGATAGCTACAGTATATCAAAGTATCTATAAATACAGGTTATTCTGTACTTCTCTACAATTTTTGAAATGTAATTAAAATTGCCTCCTTCCACACCAAAACCTATTTTGTAAACACCAAAACCTATTTTGTAAACACTGCAGGTCAAGTAAAAATATTACAGCATTGAATAACTTGCTGGCATTCTGGCATTTGTGTCATGTTTCAATTAACCTCTGGCAAAATGCAATTTTGCCACAATTCAAAGAGTTCTTATTAATAGGTCATACTAAGACTGAACGTTTCTATTCATGCAGTTCCAGATTATTTTTAATGACTGCCATGAATAGAAAAATGCCTCAACAATGCATCCATTGATAAATGAATAGAGAAGCTTAAGGTTTCAAGTGATATGATGTACATTGGATTTGCTTTGACATATTGTTACAACACTGAAGTACTAGTTGTACTGGTTTGATTGTTTTGATTTGTCTTCAGGTTTGTTTTCTTTCTGTTTCACCTATGTATGTGTGTATTCCACACCAGAGTTACAATTGCAAATTCCTCTTTAGATGAGATGGGATGCTTGGAATTTCTCTCTTAGAGTTTGAAAACTGATTCTACTGCCAAACAATAAAAAAGTTAAAACCCGGTTTGAGTTAACTGATTTATCTAAGATCAAACCCTAGAGAAATTGGATTAATTGTTTGAATAATTCTGGATATCAAATTATTAAAGCACGATTTACCATAGTTCAGCTGTGTAAAATTGAAAACATTGTCTGCAACCTGATCCAAAACTTCTGTTATTTATGTAATAAAATTTATTGTATAGTTGATGAAAGTTTTTTGTTTCTCATAGCCTCAGCTGTGAGGTGTGTCCAGGCAGAGAAGGTCCTATGTTTTTTGGTGAGGAAGCAACTGGATATGTTTTTACCCACACCTTCTTCCTAAAAGACATCAATGCACGAGGATTTCAGAGATGGTGAGTTTATTGTAAATAGAATACATACAGAACATGTTTGATGAAATGAGCAAAACTTAATTACACCATGTTATCCTAGGGGCTGGTTATAATATGAAAGCTGGCAAACTTCAAAAGGAAAAAACAAAGAATTTGCAAAGATGCTTTGTTGTAGTTTGAACGAACTGCAACCATGCATATTCTTTGTTTCAGGTGTTTAGTGAGAATGTTTTGACTGGTTACTTGTTGATTTGCATAGATCTCAATACCTTTTGTATTTTGTGCACCTTCTAGTAAACAAGTAAGACTAGTAAACAAAAGAAAACAATGATCAAAGACCTACAACAATGGTTTCATAATCGGTCCCAAGATTAATTATGATTACAAAGCACAATTTTGAAATACTCAATGATTTTTAATGGATGTAAAAAAACTATGTGCTTTGTTTGTGTTTTTCACTATTTTTTCCTATTTTTCATTTTAGGTACAGTATCATTGCTGTCATGAAAGATAGAATCTACCTGATAAACTCCTGGCCATTTTTATGCAGGTTTGGCATCTCACAATTTTGATTGACTTCTAAAATATCCAAAGAATGGGCCAATTAAACTCATTTCATCCTGTTACCAGCCCTTTAAGTTTGCTACTCTTGCTCGCACTTAGCTTGCACAATGAAGTATGTCCAGGTTTAGAAGTTTTGCTTGTTTTATTCTTGTGTTCCTATGCATAAGGTTTCTGTTTTAGCCAGAGCACTGATGGGATAGAAAGAGGCTTGTTGCCCAAAAGTTCTCAACCCTTTTGCTCTCACATAGCTACTCGCTTGATTGACCCTTGGTGTCTCCCCTAAAAAACAGTTGTCACACAGGCTAACTTTTGATTTACCCTCCTTACTCGAGCTCTGAGAAATGAGGGTGATATTGAGGCCATTTTTTCAACCAACTTTTATATTTAAATGTTTGAAAGTAGCATTGGTTCAGACTTAGTGTTATTAATAGTGACAGAATTTGTTGTAGTTTTTGCCTTTAATCGACATGGATATTAGATGATTGTATGTAATGTTCACTTTGCAGCCAGTTCCGAGAGGTTATTGATGAGCTACAAGCAAAAGTATGTACTGTTAGTGTATAATGTGCCATATAATTGTTATACTTTGAGTCAACCCATATGAAACAATAAAAATCTTTGGGCTAATTAGTCATACTTTGGTGAGAAGTTGTATTTTTTTCCCCATGGACACAAGACTCTTGCTTTAATAGTACAAAGATTTGTAAGAACATTAGTCTGGAGGGAAAAAACTGCAGTAATTTATAACTATCAGCTTGCACATTATCTTTCTGTGGGAATTGGAGTCTGTTTAATTTTTTAGCTAGCTATGCCAACTGCTGATGAGGCTCAACAATGCAGAAAAAGCTATCCACCTTTTCTAACATTTAGGCTCCTACTATCTTTAAGGGTTCAGTACAGGTTTTAGTTCCTTCTGACCCGTGCAGCCTTAGTGCATTTTACTGACTGTCTTCATAATATCGTGAGCACGCATGCACACAACACTGCTATAATTTACCTTGTTTGTATTACATTTTGGTTTCCTAGGCAAATACAGTTTATGCTGCAGAGCAAGCAGAACATCCACAAAAAACGCAACACTTGCAATCAACTGTAAATGGATTCATGTTGGCACCAGGTATAAAGCCAAATTTGAATCTTTGCCATACTATCATTGTATATAATGAAATTACTTGATCGCTAGTGTTGTTGGTTAGCTCTTACCAGTGTTTCTTGTTTCTTACAAAACAGATCATTTCAGAAGGCAGCGTGGTCCAGGAAACTTGAAATATCGGTCAGTAGCAGATCTGACCAGAGACAAGGTACCCTTATGATCAAATCTTATTTTAGGCACAATTATTTATTTGTTTGTTTTTGCTTTTATTTCTTTTGTAAGTACATTTCTCTTCCCTAAAATTATGCATTTGTCATAAACAGTAAACTTTTTCTTTCAAGATACTAAATTGCTTTCTTAGTTTCAATTTTTTGAGGTCTTTTAGGGATTATATCGAATTCCTCCGAGGCGTGGTTCATTCCTTATTTCAAATACTATGTTTTAATACATATTTTACCCTCAACAGAATATCTTTGCACATTTGCACAAATCATTTGCGTGGATACTAAAAGCTTGCGGAATCCGAGTTACTGAAAGGTTACTTGAAGGGCCTCCAAAGGTAAGGAATTAGTTGTTAGATTTGGCAAGCTCAGAAAAATTTGTTTCTGTTTATCAATAGTTCAACAGGGACTTAAAACAAACTATTTCTGTTTAGCGACAGCATGTTTAGCGGTCCGACGACGTTTTGACTTCTCTCGTTGTCGTTTTCAAGTCGCTGTTGTTTGAAGCTAAACAAAAAAACGCGTAACTTGTTCAGGTTTTGTTTTGTTGCTTGTTGCATTGTGAAGTTCAGCCAAGCTTGATCAGTTAAATTTTAGATGCATTCCAACTTTGTTATAAAATGGGTTCGCAGGAAGAGCTGCTTACAGACCTGGAAGCCAATGATGTAAACACAACGAAGCGCCTAGACCCTGAAGGTATTATTGAACTATCGGTAAAGATAAACGTTTATGATAGTAAAAACAGTGACATTGCATGACGCTGGTTACAGAACTGTTATATATTTTGACGATGGTAGTAATCAGTAGCGTAGCCAGAATCTGAAAATTTTGCAGCCCCGCGCGTATACGGCCGAGCGAGCACCTAAGGGACGAACATTTCTAGGGGGGTCTGGGGCAATGGTCTCCAGGCAAATTTTTAAAATTCGCCAGAAACGCACTAAATTCATAAAACCTAGCAAAGATGTTCCTCACGTGCCAATGCTAGAAACTGTCTTCCCTGGAAGAAAAAAATATTTTTAACGTTGGATCCGTAAACGTACTGCTGACCGGAAGGCACGGCCAGGGGACTGGGACGTTGTTTATTTGCTAAGGCTTTTCTCCACTCGTTGGGTTTTTTTTGGCAAGTATTAACCACGCAGCATTCATTGCAAAATAACAATTTTAACAGGTGCTTTTAAAAGTTTGTTCCTTTCTTCTTTTTTTATTGAATACAATTCAAATATTTTTTCAATATTATTCTTTTCCCAGTCAAAATAATTTGAAGGCCAGGGCCTGCAGGCCTACAGGCTGGCTACGCCACTGGTTATAAGTACATCTGTCCATCCGCCCGACCGTTCATCTGTCCGTTTAGTCATTCGTCTGACCGATCAATCTATCCATCCACCTCTTCATCTGTCCACCAGCCCATCTTCCATTCACTAATCCAATCGTTTGTTTGTCTGCACCTTCTTGATTCATTCATTCAACCATCTGTGTATCGATTTTCTACTTTTCCTTCCTGCCATGAACATTATACAACGTCTTTCCTGTCACATGTACAACGCTCTTCAGCTACCTAGCTACCTTTTATTTTTTATATTTTTGTCCGTTTATCCATGCATCTATTCTTTTAGAACAGATAATCATTCAAGTGACAACATTTCTATCCTGCAGATACAGCGTGCATAGAGGATCAAGACGGTAGCATAGAAGAAGAAGGTAAAAACTAACGTACACTTTGTCCCATTCACACTTTGTGTTACTTTAATATGTGAATTTTCAAGATTTCTTGAATTTGTTTTAATGTGTTGGATTTGTGTGTGGTTTTTAGCGTGTCGAGAAACTCCGAAGTTCAAGTCACTGAGACACATGTTACAGGTAGGTTTACAGTCTGATATTTCAAATAAACAGACCAATATTTCTGAAATGGTGCCGATGTAAGTGACTGGCTGTAATGAAAAAGATATAGTTTCCTAAAGGGAATCTAAAAATACACAATATTACAAGTTTTGAGAACTTTGGTCCTTTTTTGTGGTTAAACAGAAGCCGCCATCTTTTTTAGTTTGGTGACTAGTTAGTTCAACTAATGCCAGGTCCTGGCCATCAAACATCCGTCTTTTGATACGGTCCAAAACCATCACTCACTGGAACACTTTATAGGCCAGCGGTATTCAGTGAGACTACTACAAGTTTTCCGGATCACGTTATGTTTGCACAAAGTTCATGACGTACGGACAAAGTGTTACAGATACAGATAGTATTTACAAACAGTGGTAAGGGAAGAAGTAGTATTTTATAGCCATTTCTAAAGGGAACCCTGCATTCTAGAATTATTTTCCTACAATATAAGACCATCTGCTTAGGATTCTAGAAAAGGTAATTTTCAGGGCGTCTCATCGCCGTATCATTGAAGGTAGTTTACAAAACGTGCAAGGTGAACACTAAAGCCTGGTTCACACTTTTGAGATAAGCACAAGCACAAGCATAAGGAACCAATGTTCATACACGTGAAATAAAAGAAAGAAAAGGAAAAATGCGCATGCGCTAATTGAACTCGTGACGTCAAGCTTATGCTTGTTTCACGGATGTTCACACTGGTGAAATAAACGACATAAGCATAAGCACAAGAGAAAGAAGATGTTTCCTTTTTTGTGCTTGATCTTGTGCTTATTTCACGCATGGAGCCGCCATCTTTGCGCTCGCTATCTAATCCGTGACATCACAACCTCAGATTGGAGCCTTTGTTATCGAACAAAAAGTAATGTATGCTTTTTGTTAAGTTGCTTACAAAAGAAATGTTTTATTTTAATGGATAACTTTACGAAAAATGCAAGCAATAAAGCAGTTCGAACAAGGCAATAGAGTTAATTCTTTTGAAAGTTTGACGTTGTGACTTCAGGCGTCAGTGCAACATGGCGGCCTCCATGGGATTGACTAGTGATTTCTTTATTCGTTTTTGCAGAATTAAGACAAAAAAATTGCTTTCGAAATTACATTTTTGGAATCCCAAAAAATAATTTTGGAGTGCAGTTTTCCTTTACAAATAAAGTCAAAAGCAGAAAATTTTGATAAGGAACTGTTTTTAGGAATGTATTTCTTTGCTTAAAAGAAGGCATCTGGTTTAGAGTCGACGCAACCATTTTGCCATCTATTCCTGTTGGTGATTTTAGGTTCTTGGCCTCCATCATTTCCATCTTCTGGCTTTACACGTGATACAAGGCAATCAGCTAATTGTGAGGGGGAGGGACAGGCAAGTTGTACAGTCTGCTCTCAACACGCTCAAGGTTTGTATTTGAGAGAAGGAGACACAAGTAAATTACCAAAGATTTTTTTTACTTCAAAGGGATAAGTCTGCAGTTCGTGAGAGTTGTGCGTGTTTCGAACATAAGGAAAAGACAAAATGATTTTTAACTGCGCATGAGTAATTAAAGGGCAGGCTTCTAGTTCAGACAGTAACAGGCTGAAAAACCAATATAATGGATAAGGAATTGTTATTGATGGGTTATATTAGTAATAATAATAATATTAATGATAATAAAAGTCTGTATCTTTGTACATACAACAAAAGTGTTAGTTTACGCCAATACATATTATATACATAAGTTAATAATAACCATAGAGCTATAAAGTTAAGAAATCAAATTATTGAAAGTTAAAGGTTAAAAAAAGTTAAAATAAGTATGCACTTGAATAACTTGAAATAGGCATCTATTCACAAAGCAATGCTTAAAAAAGTCGGTTTATTTCTAACTCGTGGAAGTGTAAAATTATGTTCACGGGACTCACGTAAGACTCGACGTCTTGTCGTGGGTGGAAGGATTTTCAAGTAATTTTCATTATCCCTGAGTTTGTTCCATAACTCGGTTTGCTCTTTATTATGTCATTTTGTAACTGGTAAGTTTCTTATCACTAATGAGTTTATTCCATAACAGTGCGTCCATCTCTTCGATAGTGTCTTCAAATAGGATGTACTAAGATATAAAGCCTGAAAGGGTGTGTTACTAAGTGCACATTCATTTGTCGTTTTAGGTATTAATACCGAGTGGCTGTTGTCAGTGTATTCCATACAGCTCTGAGTATAAGGTATGGCTTGTATTAAAAGTTTAACAGTGTTGCTAGTAGTTTTTAAAAATAAACTGTTTTCATTCTAATCATTCTTAATCATCTTTGCCGTTAGCACAAACAAATACCCCAAATTGATTTGTTCAAAATAGATTTGAATGTTCCCTATCACCCGCTTTTATCATCGCAATCACTATCACTTTCATCGCCACCATCACAATCACTTTCACTTTATTTTCCAGCAATACTATTTTCCACTTTCATTGTCACCACCAGTCACTAAACTATTACTTTTAACACCACCAACACAGGCACCACCATTCTCACTTTCATCATCGCCATCAACATCGTCGACACCTATGCTTTTAATCACTGCTCACTATCACAGTTACGAGTCACTATCACTAATTCTTATCAATATTATCAACCTCATCACTGGATCACTACCACTGTCGTTGTCATAGTCACTATCATTAACACTGTCACTGTCGTTGTCATTGTGACTGTTATTATCACTGTCTTTATCGTTAACACTGTTGCTGTTGCTACCACTGTCTTTGTTGTTGTCACTGTCTGTTATTGTCACTTTCATTGTCGTTAACATCTCATTTTCGTTATCACTGTCACTGTTGTTATCACGGCTATGTCGTTATCACTGTCGCTATCGTAAGTGCTGTCAATGTCGTCGTCACTCGTTATTATCATCCTTATCACTGCCATTATCGCTATCATTTTTTCTTTTATTGCTGTAACATTTCGTTTTGTTTCGTTTAAGGATTCATGGCGATGTAACTTCCTCGGTTTAGCGCCTGAAGTAGAGATTCCTTCACACGTGCTTGCCTCCAATCTCTTCGTTTTACTTGACATCACCAGTTCCCTGCACGAGGTAACTGGAGGAGCTTTTCTTTAGTATAAACAATAAAGATTACTTTGCGTTTCTTTTCACTCTCCACTGGCAGCTCCTAACTGACCATGAGTTACAAGGGTCAAGGGTTGGAGTCAAGCCGGGGCCAGAGATCTTGTCTCCATGTGGGTTTATTTCCTTTCTTGGACCAGTACAGCACTTTTTACTCTTATGTTTATTAATAACGTATTCGACTTGTAGTTCAAGGGCCGCCATTTCGCGCCCCGGTCAGACCACTGTGTTGTGTTCTTGAGCAAGACTGACTTGCTCCAGTCGACTCAGCTGGTTAAATGAGTAACAGCTTCTGCGATGGATAGATTAGTGTCCTGTCCTGGGGGGGAAGGGGGGGGGGGGGGTCAAAGACTCTCCTCCGCTCAACACTACGGAAACCGGAGATAAGCGCCGGCATAAAGGGCCTCTTAGCTTGAGAAGGAATTATTTAAAACGGTAAATGTTGAATTAGTTAAAACGGAATTAGTTCATTTTTCAATCATTTGCAAATTTTAATTTGCCGGCTTTTTGAATCTGATGCGCTGTGTTTCATGTTATGCTTAGATCGACGCAGGCGGTGAGGTCGAAAAGCAAGGGTAAGTTTGCTTTCCGTTGTGTATCCTTTCTTCTCCAGTTTGCTTGACCTTGTCTTAGTTACTGCTGTGGGTAAGTAAACAGAATAACGGAACAAATTAACATCGTATGCGCTGTCCAGCTGGTTACGAGTTTTATCTAAACGCATGCGCAGGTGACTAAAACCTTACTTCTTCGACTCGTGTCTTCTAAGAAAACTCAGAGCCAGAGAATGAAAAGTGACTTAAGTTAAAATTGATGTTTATTATTAGATAAATTTTGGTGTAGGCTTTGACAAACAATTCGGTTTCTTTAAAATTTGGGTGTCTTTAGTACAATAGGCTTTTCATTTTCGCCGCTGAGTTGTTTATGTTGAAGTTTCTCTTTTGTTATGAAAACTCTTAAATGTAATGAAGTCTTTGACTTTTACTTTTTCTCTTGTAACTTGTTGTAAAGAAAACACACCACGCTTTGTTGAGGCTAAAGTGGATATTTACAACAGAAATTCAGTACCGTCTGTGTCAATTTACGCCCGTGACAAACAGAAAAGTAAATCCATTCCTAGGGCCTCCGTTGGTCAAGCGACCATAGGATTATCGCCTCCCTCTTCAGCCGGCAAAACACACTATTATTGTATCGTTAAGATCAAATCTGCACCATCTGCGGTCCTTTGCCTAGTTTTCTAACTCGTCAAAAAATCTTTGTTACTCAACTTTACTTTGACCGTGTTTTGTTCAGGAGCGAGATCGATGGCACCGGGAGCTTTGGAGGATTTAGCTTCGTTGTTTGTGGAAAGGAGATTGAACCAAGTAAGTGCAACAATGCGGATATCATCTGTAGACATCGTCATAAAGGATCTATTGAAAGTAACGAGGACGGCATAGAGAACCGGTTTATAAGATACGAGAATTAACAGCAACATCGACAACTACGGCTTACACAATACACAGTTCTTGCTTACCTTTTCGGTCACGTCTGGCTTGTTTGCTTTCTCTTTTGTCCGAGTTACGCTTTATGAAAAGAAACAGATTAAAGTGTTGTTCTACGCGCGAACGACCAACAGAAAGCTTTCTCAGTGTTATTTTATTTCATGAAGGAAACTTTAATCTATGTCAGTTCACATAGTGAAACTAGAACAAAAGAGAGGGCAAACTAGCCAGGGATGGTAGGAAAGAGCAAGCCAGAAAGGTGTATTTTATAAACCATCGCCGTCGTTGTTGACAGACGCGTCCTCGTTGCTTATGCTATTTCGATTGACAATGTCATTATGCTATCCTTACATATTTTAAAAATAGTTAATACTTTGGTAGTGTTATTAGAATAGTACTAACTATATGTCGTTGTTGTTATCAGTGTTGTGTTTTTTATTTACGATTTTAAATCGAAACTGAAACAAGAGGAAATTGTAAGAAGTAAAGCGTACGTTCTAAGCTGTGCTGTGTGTTTTGTAAATTAAGAAGAAGAGCTTGCTAACATGGTTTAACATCGTGCAGGTCCAACCTTATTGTTGAAAATTGAGCACAGCTTGTACAACGTGGAGGTGACAGACAACGTCTTCGAGCAGTTGCTGATCTGTCTTAAAGAAGAGTGGATGGAGTAAGTTACCTTTCCTTTCACTGTTTATGCCTTTCACCCTGAGCCAGTTTTTCGGCATCTAACATGTGCTTACATACACATACAAAACGAGACAAGTGGATATTGACAGAACAAGATAAATTGAAGATAGCAAAATTATCCCAAGCTGATTTCGGAAAATTCTTAGTCGTTGCTGGGAGAGTTAACCTTTTAAGCCCCGGCTTGTTTATCGGCATCAAATTTCTCCCTACATGTTGAATATTTTGCGTCGATGGCACGCGTGACGAAAAGGGCTCAAAACGTCGTCGCACACTCACGAAACTTGCTTATACCAACTGCCATAAGTGTATGAAATTTAGCTCAGCTGATAGCCCCATGTTCGTTCTTTGTTCATTCGTTAGCTTCACGTTCAGTCAAGGTTTATTTATAATTAAATAGAGGTTATTATTATTTTTTGCAGCAAAGTTAAAGTGGTTTTTAAGTTTGCCCGTTCAAAGCTCAACACAAAGGAAGAAAAAGAAAAGTAAGTATGAAGTGTTAGGGTGCGTTCGTTTGGGTCTATTCTAGAATAGGAATACATGGAATAAAAACTTTGTCCGTTTCATGTGACTGTTTTCCCTGCGAAGTTACAAATATAACATCTATCAGTGATAAAACTCTTTTGAGTTTTGAATTTGAAATAGATATTTCATCGCTCTAAAAATGATCTAGAAGAAATTTTAAAATTCTATTCTTAATCCCGACTAGTTGGAAAAAGCTCAAACGAGCGGGCCCTTAAGGAACTCTCAAATTGTTTTGAAAGCTGACCATTATTTCAAGACTATTAAATATAGTTTATGCAGAAGCGTTCTTAGATTGCATTGTCAAAGCCTTTCATGTTTTACTCATTACTTTTTTCCTTGTTCTTGTGGAACTGCAGGCTTCTTCAGATTCTTGGTGCAAAGCCAGAAGACGAAATCGTGTTGAAGTTTTGGATGACAGGACTAAATAGACAGTACAGATCTCATCTACTCACGTGCAGTAACTCGCCTACTTCATCATGAGAGGGAGCTTCAAGCTACTCAGAAGAAAAGGTTACACAATTAAGTGGCGAGTCTCGGAAAAGGAAGAGAAATGGCCCACCGTTTGAAAACCGCAGCCAGTAAAGACACCCACGACGAAAAAGGTTTTGTGTCGAAACACATTGCGTGGGAGTCTTGCCTCTATTTCCAAGAGCCCCGCAACAATAATTATTATAGCTCAATGTTGTAAACAAAGCTGAAAAACACTCACAAAATTCAAACTATGAAACAAGTCTGATTGCACGAAACGAAATTAATTCAAGTATGATTTTTAATCACTGTAAAAGCTCAGCACCCCGCAATAGGCGTCTATGCTTTTTCTTAAACGTAAACCCTCTTTTTCCCCATAACCCCGCCCCCCCCCAAAAAAAA